>JADDOH010003333.1:0-36084 GCA_016648135.1 Agrypnia vestita | reverse complement strand
ATGGAAGTGACAGCTGTGGTGGGCAATTTTATAATAAATAAAACATTACGGTAAATACACTCATGCAACATGGCTGATTTGGGAAAGTTAGCCACCACAATCGAGTGAAAGTCGAGATGAAAAAAAAAACACTTTTACTTCATAAATCAAAGTGGACAACATTCTTATTAAATGCAGGTAAAAAACGCATAGCATATTGGTTAATTTAAGGTTCCCTGATTACATAAACATTAAAACTCAAAATCCAGTCATACTTTTTAAAATTTAACTTGTTCAAAATGAAAAAGCGTTCAAAGTACAACATTAGTGAAATATCAAGATTGTTGATTTAATAAAATATAAATTGGTGATAAGATTCTTGAATAAAAGTAAAATGAGTTTCTGTAAATGAAATATATTTTGTCTGGTTTACATTTGAGAAGTTTGCATGCTTATTCCGGGTCAGCAAGACAAATTGTTAACCTGTTCCAGGCCAGCGATGTGTCTATACATTGGAGCGTTTCCTGATTGCAAAACTTGGTCATGGATTGGGTTAACAACAAATAGCCACAAAAAATGTTTTGATTAAGCATGTCAAATAACAAGTGCTTCGGCAACGTTCCGTAAAGTCGATATATTGTCCGCACCGCGCATATTATAATATAATATTAATTCACAAGAAAGTAAAAAATGCATAGAATATGTTTAAATAGTGACTGTTCATTAACAGAATAAAACATCTGCAGAAACACGTTCACTGATCGCCGCGACACTAGCAGACCGACAATATTTCAAGGCTTAATTTGATGCAAATCACAGTGTGGTTTTTTATTTTTTTTAAACATTTTTTTAGTAAAAAAACAAACTTGTAAATAGTGGGTGAAGATTCAAAGTACGGGAATAAATACAAAATATTGTTTAATATCATCTCTTTATATGAATAAAAAGCATTTTAAAATCATCAAAAAATGTAAAAATTTCGTGCAAATTTTGTAACTTTATCAATATACAACATTTGTTAATTATTTTAGTACAGACTCATCACCATTATCCAAGCTTTATATGTGTAAAAAACATATTCTGAGTACATATAAATATTCAATAAAAATTGATCTCGTCTAAGACACTAGAAATGAATTTTTTGGCCGCGGCCCGTCGATTAATGCTTATTCGATTAATTCTTAATTATTGTAAACAACATTCAATTTATTACTTTTATATAAGAACAAAGCTTCTATCTAGGTTAGCACTCTAAAAAATTGCAGTCTAGCATGTATATTCCGATAAAAATGAATAATAAAAACCCACATTTTCATAAAAAATGCCGAGATTTACATTTGCAGTGAATGTCCAGCCTTAAATTCTATAAAGCATTCAAATATATAATGTGAAAATTGCAAATGTTTTAATTCAAATTACCAATACTTTGAGCAGCAGTTTGGGGTAATTAATTATTGTAATACAACTAAGAAAGATATAAATTATTATCATTACAGCTAAAATAACTTACTTTCTCAAGCAGTATATAGTATTCCTTCACAAGTCTACTTACCTTTCTCATTTACTAATAAAATATGCAATAAAGAAAACTCGTTAATTTTATTTTATTAACTGCCTTATTAATAAAATAATACATATGTATTTGATACATTCAAAATATTATAAAAAGTTATGCAATATAACATATCACAAAAAAGGTAAATTAAGAACATGCTAACACTTAATTTAAAAAATGAAATACCACTCATAAAATGAATTTACGAATTAATTAATGACCTTAGGAATGCCAACCTTGACAGAACAGTTTAATTAGTTCCAACAGCTTAAAGGAGCTTGCTTCCAAACATTAAAGTGACCATAAATATAGTTAAGTTAAAAATAATTGTTAAACAAATGGAAAGGTTTAACAAACACAAGATTAAATAAAAAAAATCATATATCCTGGCATAGATAACTGGGTGGATTCCACCAAGGAACCAATAATTATAATTAATGCTGAAACATTATATTTGCATTGCAAAACTTTATTACCTGCTTATTTTATTTGGGACTTCTAATGTCAATCTTCTCTTAGCATCCGCCAAAAAGTCCTGCTCCTGCCCACTATCAAAATTAAGAAAATAAAAAGAAACAAAATCGAAAAGTCAAATTATAATTCAAGCGCTTATTTCTAAAATCTATCGAAATAATAATTTGGGCCGCCTTAAAAGTATAATTGTGAATTTCATTCCAACTGTCAACTATAATGTGCAAAAAATAATAAAAGTGATATAAACAACTAAAATCAATCAAGCATACTATATAGGAATTTATTGCGAGTACTTACATTGGAGGAACAGGACTTGTATTTTCTTTTTCAGAATTAAGCATACTAACACAAAAGCACCATTACAAAAACCACGCTTTGGACCACATTTCAAGAAGACAGAACATCTCTTTTTAAGTACAACAATTTCTAAAATTTAACAGAACAAAAATCTTTTGATAACACAAAACGTCTTCCATGACGTTTAAGTAATCATGTGCTGCCAGTTGTATAATTTATATACAAAATATTGTTACGTAGGTACTCGAGCCTTTGTCACAAGATAGGTCAGAAATCAAACACAATGCTTTCTTTGAATAATTATTTTTCTTCACGTCATTAAGTCCATTTTATCCACTAAGTTTGATTTAAAATTTAAGTATTTTATGTCATGAATAAACAAAACGGACAATAAAATATTTAAATTATTATCTTTGCTGTAAGAGTAGCTTGTTGGTCTCGAGGTTAGGACTCTCGCCTCGTAATCCAAAGGTCGCGGGTTCGAACCTCACTCCAGACCAGCAAGTTAGTCCTATTTTCATAGCACAAGCGTTTAGCTTAGTTTGAAAATAGTAAGAATATTGACGTGACACGTATTCCACGTTCGCATCTCTATTTTTAAAAAAGTTTCACCCTTGACCACTTCGCGGTTCAACGAAAATTTTTAGGAAAGCAATTGTTCTTTATTTTTTTATTATTAGGTAAAATAAAATTCTGAACCGATACGAACTATGCATGCATTTCAAAAAATAGTCCATAGTGCTCTTCACGTTCTCGTGCAAGATAAGTTATTGTTATATACCTAGGACCATCCCAGGGTAGATCCCGGGCGGTATAACCGATCCTACTAAGAATGAGTGAGTTTGATGCACCGGAATATGACGCGAACCAGGTTATTAATTTTGTCCTAGGGCAATACCGAAATCAAAGCGCCCATGTTTCGAAGATCACGCGCCATGTGGTCACAGCCCCGTCATGTTCGATCTTTTGTTCGAGGACGAAATATGTGACCTATTGTTCAAAAAAAAATAACATTGCGACGGACGATCGTCCTAGGATAGCCCGCCATAAAACATATGAAACAATGAATTAGAAAGTTAGGGTTGCCGAGGGCGTTGGGTATCGCCGAAGACATTAATAGTGCACGGCCTTTTGTTAGGATGGACAATACGTTCGCAACCTTTTGTTCTTAAGTAACATCTTGGAAGGGTAAAAACGGTAAACCTTTTCTTGCAGCGGGACGTATATCTCTAACCCCGATTAAACAATAGAAAGAACATCTTGGCCAAATGCGAACACATGGGACAACGGTTTAGAAAGCTGCGTTTGTTAGAGAAGTCGCCATTGTTTTGGGAAAGACATTTTTTAGAAAAACAAGGTAATAATTCCGAAAGTCGTCGCAGTAAACTTACTATTGTCCTCGACAGACAATAGAGATGTTTTAGAAAGCGCTGACATACCGATCTCCCACATGGCGACGCTATCCGCGAGATGTAGGATCGTATAAATCATATTATTAATATAAGGGCGCGAAGATCCCTCAACGCACGACCAGGCGGTCATTATCAATAAAGATAACAGGGGTCAATCAATTAAGAAGGTAGAGGCCGAATTAGAAATTGAGGCAAAGTGGTGAATCATAATATCAATGTAATATGTACCTAATTAATGAGCAACTGATATGTTTAATTTAAGTAAGGTAATGAGAGTTTAGATAACCCAGGCCACCTCTGCAGGTGGATGTTACTCGTTTTATATGTAGTTTCCTCATTTATTCTGTATTCTATTGTTAAGTATCGAAATGAACGGGACATTGCAATTTGAAATAATAACGAGATCATCCCGAATTAATCTAACTTGTAGCAAATAATAGAAAATGTATTGATCGTAACAAAAGGAAAAAATTTGATTGTATTATTGCCGACGATGTTTGATATTGATGTAATATATAATATATAACGTAATAGAATATTATCTCGTGAAAAGATGTAACACGGTTGAAGAGATATAAGATTCCGACTTTTTAGTTTTTGAAATCTGTCTGCAGAATGAATTTTAGCACACGGGGTTGTAACAAAATAGTTTAATTAATTGCAAATAAGTAAATGCCGTGTTGGAATAAACATTAATATTACTTTAGATCGAGGCTTTCATGTCTTATGTTTTCATGTATTACACCTAGTTGAATAATGTTAATTTGTGAGTTTTAATTATTTTTAAGAATAATGTTAATTTGTCATTAGTTATTCAAGCTCCCAATATTGTGTTTTTTTGTTATACAAATTTGTAGGTTGTAGGTATATAACCTATCTGTAAACATGCAATTAATGTTTTGATTACTCGTTTAAGCAATATGATTTGTCGGTCTGTTTTAAAATAGTTGTTTTAATCTAGTAATAATAAAGCTTTCGAGCTTTATTATTATTTATTTGTAATTAATTTCATCTTTACGATACACCATTCACTTTGGTATTTGTCCGCTTTAAAAAAAAAAAGAACATAACGAAAATTATGAAGTTAGTTAATTGTAGTAGGGACTTCCGCTACTGGTAGTGTTTCAGAATAATTCTTGTTTGGAAAATTTTCAATTGTCTGCCTGGTGGAAGGTGGCTTATATAATTTTTTAGTGTTCTCTATTTTTACTCTTATACCAGGGGTGGAAGAAAGCTGATTTGATAAGATAATGATTAGTATAATGAAAGTCCTAAAAAAAATGTTTTGCATTCAATCCAGCTTACATAATGAAGTAAGAATTTTCATTATCTAGGTGTAAATAATGTTACATTAATTAATTTACGCCAAGTTTTCTTAATTTTTCTTCTAGTAATAAGGTTTAACATAATTTCTTGAAAAAAAAATGTTTCTCGAATTTGATTGTGTTATTATATGTAAGCATTCCTTTCGGGAAAGTGGCGTTGATGCAAATTCATGTACTTTGTAATCCCAAAAGAAATTACAAAGATGTATGCAGAACATTAACATTAGGGGACCCGCTTGAAGCATGTATCCCATGTAAATAAGTTTTTATGTTAATGGATTCACTAAGAAATGCCACGATGTCTGTATAATTTTAGCCCTTTGTTTCGTATCTCTATGTCTCATATGGACAATTATGTTTGGTCCAACTAAGAAGTACGATAGCTTGTTTTATTTAAGCTAAAATTAAAAATAAAACTAAGTATCAAGTACATGTTGTCATTGTTAAAGAAAAAAATTAAAAAGAAAAAGAAAGGAAGAGAATATGCGGAGTGGTAAATTTTAAATACCGTCCGGTTTATCAAAAAAAAAAAGAATAAAAAAATAATAATGATTTTGTGGAGGCATCGAAGATAATCAATGTAGATGATAAGGAATGACCTGTAATGATGTAATGTATAAATAGCGTTAAATCAATTTTAATGATAAGGATTGACCTGTAATGATGTAATGTATAAATAACGTTAAATCAATGTTAATGATAAGGATTGACCTATAACGATGTAATGTATAAATAACGTTAAATATTGAGAGGCCTACTGTAAGGATCAAACCGACGACTTAATAATAAGATTAATATTGTAATGCATACTCAAGGAATTTTACTGTGATCTAATGAAACCCTGCGTCAATCCCATGTAATTAGTCAATAATGGTAGAAATAACTGCTCGATAAAAATATGTCTGGCGTGTCGATTTAATTAAGTATGTATATGTAAGCAGTTTTATTTTTGGGTAATGTTGGGTAAAGTGTTGATGCGGATTTGTGTTTTCAATTTTCCGCCTTTGCCAATTTGTACTGTAGTATTTTCCTTAAGTTTAATTCATTTTGCAATGTGTTTTGGTGACGGGATAGGGATATGAACAGTGAACAAAGCGTTCGTGAAATAACAAAGTGTTTAGGCCTACATACCAGAAAAGCATCGAGATTAGCCGCAAACTGGGAGAACAATAGGGGGCGTAACATATGCGACGCCGGGTCCCGTAACCAGTAACGTCCATCGGGGCCTGGGATGGACCCAGAGGAAGCCAATGGACGACGAGGGTGGATCAAGAGCGGCCCGACCGGGAGACGGTCTACATCATCCGGACCAATAGGGAGCTAAGGGATGCCCCCTTTCCACCGTCGGTCACGCCTCAGGCCGGCGAGAAGAGAATATAAGGCGAAGCCAGCCGCCGAGAAACAGTCGAGTTGAGTTGAAGTTGGAGTTAGGAGTTGAAGTTAGAAGCTGAAGGTGGAGAGACCAGGAACTCTAGCCTGACCCGTAAAATCGGTCCGGCCGAATACCCTGGTAACTCTCGAAGAAAGTAAGTCCGAACGGTAGCGACCACCGAATCGGCATCGCGACGCCAGAAACGACGTATCAGAAACCGCGACGCACAGTGTACCGCCGCGACGCCCAGTGACAAAAGAAGCGACGTCTCGCTACCGACCGCCACGACGCCGACGTCAGAAGCCGCCGACGTAGCCTACACAGTCAGAGGACGACGCCGACGCCAGAAGCCGCCGCCCACCACGAAGCAGCACGAAGAAGACACTTGCCGAACTCTCCGAAACAGGTTACCCCGATCTAAAGACTTTTTCTCCGCCCACCTGTTTCTACCGAAGTGTTAATTTAATCTCGTCACCATCATTTTAGCAGTAAGATCAGATTTTTTATGTGTTTTGCCTTTTTCTTTCTTTGTTTATAATTTTGTCCTCTCCCTCTAAATTAGGGTTCATGTAATTTTTAATTTAGTAACCACTTTGCTGCGTCGTATGTAAGTTAGGATTAATGTTTCATGTAATTTAATTTGCTACAGTGCCCAATATAGAGACTTGTAAAATTGTTTCGATTTCATTATTTTTCTATCCCTTCACCCGCCTCGAGATATCAGTGTCCTAGTCAGTCACCTGACGTTTTGATTGTACCTAGGGGAGGGCGTAACCGCCGGCATACGTAGATCTGAGATCTCCCGGCCGGTTTACCACACCGTGATTTAGTATCACCTCTGACCCTTCAGACTTTATTACCCCCCCCGACTCCGGTATATCAATATGATATAAATAAAGAACGTCAGGGAGAGATAGAACGGGGTTAGTAGTATGCAACGCTTAATCGCCGTTCTAGTGGTGATGGGTCGCTGTTGTCACTTCCCATTGATGTGAAACTCTAGGCTTTACAAGACTTTGTAACTCCGAGGTCGGAAAAGGTGAAACTAGTTTCTGTTACTATGGCAAGAAAAGAGTTAAGAATGAAATTTTTGGTCGCCTGAAAAAAAGGCTTTTATGTTGACACAGATACTGCATGGGTAAAAAAAAAAGTTACCTGCAGCATTACACTTCATGAAGTTCAAATATAAAATTATTTGCATACCGTTACGCTGTTTCTCCGTGGGGGTAGACAGAGGATGGAGCGCCACACTCTTCTGTCCAGACATGTATATGTGAATAATAACTCTTGCCATGTATAATAACTCTAACAGACATGTATAATTGTATAATAACTCTTGCCTCATCCATATAATTTTGCATGCCAGCTCGACTATTGTTGAGGCTCGTAACAGGACTACTTTCCAGTATCCTGGTTGTGCCAAGTCTTTCGCTCTTTTTAAATTCTCTACGAAATAAATTTATTAAATATTAAAAATATAATTGTGAGATAATCGATGATGCAATAAGATGCAAAAAATCATCCTCCGTCAAAAATGTTCACATTTTATAGTGTTAAGAACTGTAATAAGTACTGCACACAGAATATAGGTTTTGCAGTCTTGTAACTCTATAACAATGCTCCTTTTAAACTTTTACGAGGAGCATTGGTTTGCAGTTCATCCGGTATTGGTTCTGACTGCTCAATTTTTTGAGAACTGTATTTATATTATATTTTAGACAAGTTTTAAAACTATTTTGTTTAGTATTTTAATAAATAGTTATTTGACCAGCTCAATAAATAAAATATAAAAAAGAAGATGCAATGGTTCATTTTAGAGAGCTGCTGGAGGAGCGTAATAAATGCACACCGGCAAATAACATGTAAAAAGTACAAGGGATAAGGAAAGAAAGGTAATGTATTACATTCTATTTAAACAAATTTTTATGTAATTAACAAGTTTTTGTTTACAGTGTTCATGGAAAATTGGATTAGGTACATGACTGACAATCTCGAGGGAATTAGATTACATAGAAAGACGATCTTGAGGTTATTGAAGAGTGTGGGATGTATTGCAATTTACAATGTTTCCTTACACAATCATAGATTCTCAGTATTTAGGGAAACAAGTTATCAAAATCAATGACGAGCTCTTTGCACACTGTCAATGTCAATTTTACACAACTATAAAATCATCTATAAGATCCCAAACTAATAAAACCTACAGATATAGGTAAAGTTGTTTCGAAGTTTCACTGCATTTTACATTAACCGCAGTTGTCACTTCAGGGTCACAGTAATTAAGAAGTTCCGTCATATTTCTTAATTCATCTTTTTGTTTGATATATTTATTTCTTATTGTCACTTACCTATTTAAGGCGCCATAGTACATGATTCACGTTTTTGCAGTCTGGAGAGTCAATTTAGTGTAAAGTTTTCGAATCTTATTACCAAAATTACAGCTAACCATGCACTCAATCAATTTTATTATGAAAGGTCCATTTACTCTTAAAGCATTTGTTTAAAAAAAAATAAAAAAATAACTTTGTTATTATCACAAAAAAATATAATCCCGAAGCCCTATTTAATCTTTCTAGCAACAGAGTTATCTTTGGTACACTTTTTCTCGACATATTTCCACGTAAAGACCATATATTTTTTTAATAAATTGAATAAAAAAAGTTCAAACAAAAAGTTTGTGGGAAAATATATTATTATTTTTGTGTAGGTTGTTAAATACAACGTTTACAAAAATATAAAAATTCATATTCAAGTCTCCTATATTGCGGCATCCAAAAAACCATTAAAACATTGATTATTTTAATTAAATTTTACTTGCGTACTAAGAAAATTTCACTGTCATTAATATAAAAATATTAAAAATATTATACCTCATACACAAAAATTTGAATTAATTAAATCGTATAGTCTGTTAAAAGATCATTTTTCTTTCAAATCAGTCGTTGGACACCAACGCCAGTCCTCAAGTTACGCTCCCGCTAGTTTATACGAATACATCTTAAAATGCTGCGTAAACTTTGCCTGAGTGTTAATAAAGGGAAGATATCCGTATAAAGAATGCATTTTAAAAATCCCATATCGCGCGAACAACGGTAAACGCAGAAAATAACTTTTAAATGAATTAAAAATACTTGAATTTGAATGTCGCCATTTTTATTTTTTACAACACGCTTACAACTGTCAAATTTTGTTCGTTTTGCGAGCTGATTCTAATGTTGTTTCCATTATTCTTATCTGTTTTCTTGAAACAATATGATATATAGACTTTGTTCTGTATAGACACTGAATTTTTGTCCTTTCTATTACCTACAAGCAATATTTTTAATGAAATAAGATACTCCGTCTATTTCTTTACTCAACGGTAATGGTCATTTTTTCACGGAATAGTGATATGAAATCATTTGAATCGGAATTTTTGTGTTTTTATTTTAACTGAAAATTTTTCAGTAAAACGATATATTGTTTTGAAAAATATTTTCAATTAAGAGGTCCTAGTACACGATTTTCGTATTTGCTGTCGGGCGACTAAATTTAACGTATAAACTTAATAAATCATTTTGCAAAACCCGATTATTAATTTATCCTCCGGCTGTTAAGGAACCGTTTATATGCTCCATTTTTGTCGTCCGTCGTTATATATTTTTATTTATTGTGGTCAATTGTCGATATTTTTTATGAATCGTTTTACCCCAGTTCATATAATCGGATCTTACGAACCCTTTTATAACATCTTTATAATATTTTGTATTATGTTAAATACCGTTTTAATGAATCGTTTATATGTTCCGTTGATCGTTTTTTATTATACTTTTTAAATAATCGTGAGCCGTGCACTGATTGCGTGTCACACTCTAATTATATAAAGTTGTCATTCCAGCAACCATTACGGATAGACAACCAAATTATTATATTTAGATATTTGAGGTTACATTTCTGTAAGTATGAGTTTTCATTATTTTCATAAAATTCAATAAAGTAATAGACAATGAGCAGTGCAGATTTATACAACTCAATACTTTAAGCATCATTAATGTATAATTTGTCATTATTTTAGTTTTTAAATATTACTTCTACTGCATACATGAGTATATGCATGAATGTTTTTTATAATCGTTTATTATGGTCAGTTGTTGATTTTTTCTAATAATCGTTTTACTCCAGTTTTCATAATCAGATTTTAAGATTTATTTTGCAACAATTCGTTTGTTATGATATGTTTATATGTTCATTATGTTTTTTTTAATATACTGTTCTATTCTGTTTTTTGCAAATTTACTCAGATAAATGCAAAATAAGATTCATTCTCCTTGAACATTTTAGACAAAAATGAATCATCTATGTACAGTTTTTTGGGCTATACTGCTGTACACATCCGACTTCTCTGGGTGATGTTACCGTCATCAGTCAGGGCTGTCATTACTGATGATCATTAGCGGCAACAGCCCTGGTTACTTTGGTATCCGAAACCTCAAGAATTCCTGATATTCACGTCAGAAAAGTCTAAATAGAATAACGGTGGAAACCTGAAAACATTTTTAC
This sequence comes from Agrypnia vestita, assembly GCA_016648135.1. NCBI lineage: Eukaryota > Metazoa > Arthropoda > Insecta > Trichoptera > Phryganeidae > Agrypnia > Agrypnia vestita. The sequence goes on along the minus strand of JADDOH010003333.1, from coordinate 25,131 downwards.
AACTGCATCAATTTTATATATTATGAACATTTTTGACTCATTGATAATTTAAGTAGGAATCTTCCTGTAAAGTATATAACTAACTCTGTTACACTCTGTATACATACAGGGTACCTTGTAGCTAATAGCGAAAACTTTATACAAAAATACACTTTGGGTGAAACTTTGACACGGACGTTGTTACGGAGACAAGCAACATCAAAGTTAGCATTTTTAAAAATATTTCAGGCTTATATTTTGTAAAACGTTAGATTATCACCTCTGTAATAGTCGAAATTTCACCCAAAGTATAAAGAATATAACTTTCTGTTCACAGTTGAATAAGAAGACTCTCCTAAAGTATTTGCTACTAGTTACGAGACACCCTGTATATTAGAGAAGGGAATTTTAATTCTTAAAATAAAACACAAATCACTTTGTTTTCACCACTATATTAGATTAAAAAATCTACATGTTTCGAGAACAATGTTCTTAATTCAGTTAACTAAACTGTCACTCACCAATTGTTCAGTCAAGTGAACTGTTCACTTTTGAGTCGTTCAGTAGTTCTCGAATTATTGTTTTTATTAACCGCAAATTACGAATAGCTTAATGTTTGTTTTTTGATTGATTGAATTTATTTTTCAAACCTGTCAAACTTAAAACGCCAAAATTGGTGGCATTACAATGTTACACAATAACTGTCAAAAATTGCATTAAATTGATGTACTTAAATTTCTCCATTAAGGGAGCATCCAGGAATGAAAATTTTAAACTTGAAACATTGAAAATGAGTTGACCCCCTACCCCCCTCGAGTGGAACATCGTTTTCCTATTAATTCCAGAAAACATTTTGTGCTGCGTTTTCTTTCCAAAACTATTTTTAAAATTATTGGGTATAAAATGAACAAGACTGAAATTTGTTTTATAACATAGCGCTGCATAACAATTCGTATAAAAAAGTGAAAATTTTGTGTACAGAAATATTACTAAAAAAGAAGATTCATATAGCAAGAAGCCCAGAAAACATCTCATTCATTATTGTTTAAATTGACAAAATAAATCAAATTATACCTGCCGCGTAAAAAAATCACATCATTTTTTGCTGCAGTTCTATCAAGAACGATTCTTTGTCCTGTATAAAAGATTTCCATATCTCATGGACACAATTTTGGATTTTAAAAAACTCACCGGAAAAATGTTTTCGATAAGCCTTATTGCACAGCATCATTTCACATCAAACCACACATTGAACTTAATAACACTTTAACGACTTTTATTTTGTTAAAGACACTAAAGTTCACTTTAACAGAATAAAATAAAAAATATTTTTTCACGAAGCGGAGAAGTAATACACAATCAATCTGAATCAAAACTGTTTTGTTTTAAAACATCAAAACAATAAGAAATCCCATGTGCAAGTGAATTTGAGTACAGTTATCGGGTAGTGTAACGTTTTTAATACATTGATATGATACTGGGCCGGCGCAGCATGTCAGCTAGCTCTACGAGTCACATGTACACACAGCAGTGTGAATACATAGTGTACCTAAAATAAAAAAGTATTAATCAAACTTAGTATGAGTAGCTTGTTGGTCTAGTGGTTAGGACTCTCGCCTCGTGATCCAAAGGTCGCAGGTTCGAATCTCACTCCAGACCAGCAAGTTAGTCCTATTTTCATAGCACAAGCGTTTAGCTTAGTTTGAAAATAGTAAAAATATTGATGTGACACATTCCAAGTTTGCATCTCAATTTTTCTTTAAAAAAAAATATAGAAGTAAATATCCATATGCTGTCGAATAGTTTGTAGCCCAGCATAGTATTCTGCCTAATCCCTCTCCCCTTTGGTCAGGTCACATGGCTTATGAACGCTCCCTAAGTTCTTCCTTCATCAGAAATAAGATACGTACATACAGACATATAGACTACTAAGTAGGTGCGCAATGCTAAACATTTGATGAAAGATTGATCGTATCTAATTATTTTATTACACGTCACCGATGAATAAGGTTTAAAAGAAACAGATATATAAAAAAATGTTTTATTCCACATCTTGTCTTATGGTAAAAAAATATTTTTTCTTTACAAATAACACATAATATTAACAAAATGAATGACTAAAATTATGATATGGTCATGGAGGTGAAAAATATCTAGATCTTAAATAATAAACTAACAATAAATAATAACTTTGGCAATATCGGAAAGGACTAAACAAAATAAATAACTAAAGCTATAGCAGGAGGAATCTATTTTCTTTTTATCATGAAGTAAGATGGGTCCTGCATGCGCTGGATATGTCGGTAGTAGGGCTGTGAATGTTTTAACTGTCTTTCGTCAATATCGAAAACTTCAGCATCTGGATTCTGGGGGGCTCCTGCATCAGCCAACATTGTATTGACATATATGTCATTGGAGAGGTCAATAGGTTCTACATTTACTTCGTTGGTTTCTATTTCTCTCACAGGCGCGGCGATGTCAACATCATTCAATCCAAAGTATTCGGGACTACCCATTTTAAGATTTTGCATCGATTCTCCAGGGAAAACTTCACTGGACATATCTTCTCCAAATGTCTCAACATCGTAGTCCAATTCATTAGGTTTCTGGAAAATGTGCATGGTGGTAAAAGTCACACAGAGTGCAAAAGATGGTTGTGCCAATTAAGCAAAACATTTACGTAATTAAAGTACAAATGAATATGTAATTTTTTATTAAATGAGCAAGCAAAATCATCAGGTGGGATGTATCTGGGTCACAATAAAACTTCTAAGTAGCAAATACATTTTAACAGCAAATTGAAAATTAGTATTAGTTAAATGAGAAAATGGTTAACACATTTTGAAGGTGATAATGATATTATTATGTCAATGTTGTTATGTACTTTTTGTGCAATAGAAGATTCTATATGTATCTTCAACAGTATCATGCATTACCGAGGAAAATTGTTATTTGTATGTGGATATAAGTAATTGAAAATAGTACACTGATAATATATATCAGTGTAGATTTCTATTTATTTATTTGTTACTCCCTTTCTTTTAACTCGTAGCGTCAGCTTGCTTGTCTGTCGAAAAAACTTTGGATCGATTTTTAACCCTTTTCCCGTGATCCAATTGAGCTGAAACATTGCAGGCAGACTCGTGGCGACGATAAAAATGATCTAACAAATTTTCATTTAAAAAAATTAATAATTATAGTATAATTTTGGATTTTACGAAATTTTTTATTACTCCCTTTCGTAGTGTCGCCTGACTCAAGCCCAATGCGTGGGGTAAGTGCCAAACCTGTTTCAACTAGTAAATGAGAAAGGGAGTATAATAAAAACTTGGTTTCTATGGATTAGTTTTTTTTAATCAATGTGTCAAAATTATTTAGGATGACCACTGAACAAAATTTTCTTTTGAAGTTGCTAAATCCTAGTATCTATTTATAGCATCATTTTGGCACTCCATGAAGAGGCCGCTGTAGCAACATGCGTTGAACGGCCGGTTCGGGTTTGGCGGCCCGGGGTTCAACCCCATCTCCGGCTGTTCAATTTTGTTTTTTTAACTGTGAATTCGAACAAAATTACGGAAGACAGACGGAGGGATGGACAGGCAAAGAAATTATTATGTTTGATCACCGTTACCAATCATTGTTTCAATTACAGATCACTAGAGGTTATCAGATTACACAGTGTTATTAGATTAAAAATATATAAAACTACATCTACAAGCCACCATGCCATGCAGGGAATAAAGGAAAGGATAACTAAAATAAAAGACAACTCTTTTTATAAAATATTTTAATAAAAAATTACTTAGTATAAATAGAACATGCATAGGTAAGTTATTGTTCTAATATATTTACAAAAATACATATTTGTCAAAAAAATATTATTATTTGTTTCAAATGGTTACATGCATCAAAAGTAGAATACAGAATACATTATAATCAATAACATATTATATTGGATAATAATACATTATAATTATAAATAATTCAATCTTACAATTAAATAGGAAGACTAAATTGGTTTTAATCCTGACCCATAATTACACCATGCTTACTAAAGACAACATCAATGAAATTATTATTAAAATAAAAAGCAAATTATTATATGTTTTTATGAGTAGTAAGATCTACCTCGGGTTTCCCACGGGGAATTTCATTGGCGCTCTCCTCTGACAGCTCGGGGGAACTGTTCCCCTTGGAAATATGTTTAGGTGTAGTTTCTTCCACTTCCTTTGTGATCACATCTATAAAATAAGTATGCGTATTTATATACATATCACACTAAATATGGCAAAGGCAGCAAGCAAATTTGAATGCAGAATTTGAGATTTTATAGAAAACTTAGCCTATAAGGGATAGATACATAAAATGTAGAATTCACTATTTTAATTTTTTAATTTTAGATTCATTTCATGAATACGTGAATTTTACATTTCCTTACATTCATACCATTCCAATACTTAACGACAATATTACAACAGACCTTGAATCCCAAATTTTAAAATGGATTAATTTTGGTATGAAGATTGACTATTTAATATTTTTCATGTAGAAATATAATTTCAAATAGTGAGTATTTAATTTTACAATGTAATTTTTATAAGTAATAAGGTTTAGAAATAATATTACTAACTTTTAGGCTTAGCATCTGGTTTCTCTTCGGAGCTTTCAGTGGTTTCTTCAGAAGCAGGCCTTACATCAACGATACGAATCTTAAAGAAAGAGCCACTGTTGTCGTCACCATCACCATAAACTGTCTCGTTAACTGTAACCTTCTGGCCATTGATAATCTGAAAATAATATCCAATTAAGAATAGCTTTGTACTTAATAATACGTAATGTTCAAAATAACTGAATTTCACTATAAAGATCTCATTCTGGACTCTATTCACCAAAAATGTGAATATTTTATATTTGAATTAAAAAAAAGTTAATTAACACTTCATATTATGGCTGTCACAATCACAATCTAAACATTTAGAATACTAATGGTTCAATATGCTGCATACCTAAGTGACGATAACCTTTAGAGTAATAAAAAAAAAATTATACTAGTACATAATACCTACCTACAAAAATATATATAAAAAAATACTTATCTATGAAACGTAAGTATTTTTACGCTTTTATTACAATTATTTTAGAGACATTCAAACCTACAAATATGATGATGAGATGTGTGTTAATGATTGAAAATAAATTTCTATATTCTGTTCGTGGCCCAATTCAAAATTATGAAAAAAAGCCATGTGAAAAATCACAGGACAACAATTGCAGGATTTTGAAAATGAAAATTCACGAGTAGAAAAAAAAACATTTGTTTTTAAAACTGACCTTATCCACTTAAACCTAAAACTAAATAATATAAAAAAATGTCAAAACCGTGTAATTTGGTGGGGGCGACCCTTACTTGTTGCCTGAGCCCGCGCTGTTTGCGTGTCACACTCTAATTATCTAAAGTTGTAATTCCAGCGTTATTCCAACAAGTTAAGAACTTACGGACCGGCCAGACAGACAACGAAATTATTATATTTAAAAGGCCCCAATTCCAAATTATATAAAAATAGTGCTTATAAGAGTAAAATATTATTCTGTCATCAAAATGGCTCTTATTGTGTGCCTCCAATATATAGATCACATTATATACATACTGCATATATATATGTATGTATTGAGTTTCTGGATAGAATGATTGTTTCTGTGAAATAATATAAAAAAATTAATAACTATCTAGATCAGTATGTCGTGTTTTCAAACAAAAAAATCACATCACTCTAATTTGTGTATTTAAATTACTCTATAAGTCTATCAGTGTCCTTTCAGCGTTATACATAAGGTTATTATACTTATAGACATAAGTCCCAAAGATATTACACACTTGTGCCATAGTAAGGAAATTATCCAATAATAATATTTCAATAAATAATGGACAAATGCAGATTTGAAGTTTTTCAGAATTTGAATGAACATGCAGTATTTGAAGTAATAAGCAGTTGAAAAAACAGAATATTTAGAGAAATAGATTAACAATAATACAGATTTACCAATTTGAATTATTTTTCTACTATATTTTTAAATTAAGATTATATAAAAAAAACCTTTGTGGTGGAGGTTGTATTTCCTTTGCCATCAGCAATTTCCTTCCAGTCGGTGTTGTCTGATGGCAATCTATGCAGTACTTGGCTCATCTGATCATGGAGACGCTTCATCATGTCTGAAAGAAAATAGAAATAATATGTTTATCAGTTATTTACTCAATTTCATTTTATAACTTTTTGATTACAAAATTATATATCTGTTCTAGAAATCAAAAGGTGTGAAAAATCATCTTTTATGTAAATGTTAATGTAAAAAAAAAACAAGACACATATTAAAATATTTATTTGGAAAACAAAAGATTCTCCCTATCAGAAAATTGATTCCTATTCCTGCACAAAAGATAATATGGCATTTTGTAGACTCAAAATACCAGATATACACATACCTACTGTACTATGCTGAAAATAGCGATATTGGGATGTCACATCTTTATCCCAATACTTTAGATGAAAATAAAAATAAAAAATAAACCAGACAGAGGTGGTGTGGTCAGAGGGAGAAAGAAGTACATGACGGTAATCCGTCAAATATCAAATATAAATTTTTCTCTTTTTTATGGTTCAACATGATAAATTCAAAATTAATTTTGTAAGAAAATCAAAAAATCGCCCAACAAGTGATTAAAATATTGTAAATTTTTTACAAAAGTTGCTTGACACCAGGCGCCATATATTTTTCTTAGAAAAAATAAAAAATATATTTTTGCAAATTGTATTCCTTAACATTCACGAGTGTCACTTTGGTAATTTAAAAATACTCATAATCAGGTTGTGGGCTCCACTAGAGCTTGAACCAACGTAAATTGGCGTGCAGCGACTTTGGAACTAAAACCCGCCCGCACCCGGTGGTAACCCCTCGCCCTGTCACTCAGTTCAATCTCGTATTTGCGCGTGAGCTGTGACATTTTGATTTCCAATATACACTGAATTATTATGTCCAAAACATCCAAAACAGTCTGGGGTGGTGCGAGAACAATTGCCAATGAAGTATTAAAGTTTTGCAAAGCTGAAAAAGCGAGTAATGGACCAATATTACCGTTTGACAGGACTCTAAATAGAGTGGCCGCCATTACTGGTTTGTTTCTTTAGTGTTGCCCAATCAAATTTCAATTAGAGGCTCCGACGCCGGACACTTTGTATATCATGTATTGTGTAATAAATTTACACCCTGGCAACTTTTGTTTCGCGACAGGGACGTCCTCCCTCGCACGCCAATTTAAATATATTTTTAAGCTCTAAGCTTGAGAACTGAAGAACAATAATCACTTTGAATAGAGTAAACGGGTGAAGAATGAAATGCTAACAATGCTAATAAACAAGTCACTCGCGCTGCCATTGCTGCTGGCTCCCTTCATTGTTTTTTGTGCAGAGGTCATAGGACCGGCAGAGCGAGCTTTGATAGCTGTCAATATGCAGACTTTAAGCGAGTTAAAGTTATATGGGATTCAAGAGACAAACAATCCAAGGTCAGCACTAATTTTACACAATTTATTTAATTTATTATTAAATTGATTTATTTGATACATTTTATTGTTCGGATATTTTTCTCTTGTCCATGGTTTCCGCCTTATTCTTAGATAAAATGTCAAAATGTACAATGAAAACTTTTTTAAAATATTTATTAGAGATACTAACAGGATAATAGGTACATGATACTCTAATAATAAAAGATTATAAATGACTATGCCCATTACCCCAATTACAAGTGTCTTCGGCACGCTTTAGTAACATGTATGACATAACTCAATGATATAATAAACTGTGGATAGGTTACAAGAGTGAAATCTTGGCAACTCAAAAGTAACTCAAAGTAACCTTACTTGCATTCATTATCGAACGGACCTATGTTGTGATCAGGCGCAACGTTACGTGGAAAAAGGAACAGAATGTCGTACACTATTGTAAGAATGAGTATGTTATTTTATTCACTGTGACATCAAATTACCTGACTTTTCTGTCTACACGCAGAGCGTTTGTGTGCCGTGATTTGTTGTCTCTTTTAATGCAAAATTTGCTACATATGAAAGCCGGCTAGTATGGGAATAACATGTCTATATTGCAATACGTCAATGTGTATTCTTACATTTATGGTTTAAAATGTAATATGATTTTTAATACTTGCCCCCCATAATTTTTTAAAAATAATTGTCGAGAGTGTATGTATTTTAAGCAGGCTATAATGTGTAAAAATATTTATATAGTGATGAAAACAATAAGCACCATCCATGCTTGTCAAAAACCCGGAGAAGGAGTTGCTGAAGGGGTTGAAGAAGCCGGGGTAGCCAGTGTCCACGACTCCATCCTCCAGATCAAAAACATCTTGGGGACTTCCCGTATCCAGAGGTACGATCACTTCTGCGTCATCGCTTGGTTTGTTTGTCACTGTAAAGAAAATAATCATTTAAAATTTTGAGTTTTGTTTCAACCCTTGGTATAAGAATATCTACAATCACATTTTTCACAATGGGTATAAGTAATAGCGGTCCACTAGGTCACTAGGTAACGGTGCACTAGGTCCAGATTTAAGTTATGGTCTTATCAATAATGTTACATATTACAGTAAGACCCCGTTAATTCAAAATTCGCCACTATTCGAAATTTTTAAAACCCACAAGTTCCAAAATGTTAATTTCATAGTAGATTAATCTCGATAATTTGAAAAACCCGGTAATTCCTAATTTAAAATAATTTTTAGCTTCTTGCGTCATAAATCAATACATTTTAGTTCACATAATTCGACATTTGACAAAATTGAAAAAATGTTTTGATTTATTCATAAGTGAGAATAACTAATATGTCAATAGGTACTATAAAAATAGAAATATAGCGATCTTTGATTAAGCATAATAAATAACACGTTTTTTAAATAATTTCATAAAATATGCAAAAATACAGACATTTTTCACAATATTAATGGCTTTTTTCATAAGTTTTCAATTGCTTCGCAATATTTTGTTGTAACTTGAACTTCAAATAAATGAGATTTTTACAGTATGTATTATAATATGATATACACAGGCTGCATGACAAACTTTCGTGGTATTTCAATGGAAGTAAAATTAAAAAATATATTTTCTGCTAACATTTGTAACAGTAGATAATTTGGGCAGATATTTATATTCAGTATTTCTAGAAAGCTTCAGATATCTATAATACTTCTATATTATGTTATCTAACCAAATTCAAATTTGAAAAATTATAAATTCAATTAAAAAGATAGAATGAAAATCTTCCAGCAGAAATGACGAGATCTGAAAATAGCAATTTACAAATATATTTTAGGCTCTTTATTATTTATTATATTTCACTTCTTATAATGTTGAACAGGAGAAGTGCACGTACAAATAAATAATAAAGTATTCCAAAAATATTAATCATTACATTAAAGTCCAACACAAAAAAAAAGTTTATCAAAAAACTAACCCACAAAAACCAAGTTTTTATTACACTCCCTTTCTCATTTAGTGGAAACAGGTTTGGCGCTTAACCTACGCGTTGGGTTCGAATCGGGCAACACTACGAAAGCGAGTAATAAAAAATTTCGAAAAATCCAAAGTTATACTATAATTATTATTTTTTTTAAACGAAATTATTTTTGTGAAATTATTTTTATCATCGCCTCGAGTCTGTCTGCAAAGTTTCAGGTCGATTGGATCACGGGAAAAGGGTTAAAAATCGATCAAAAGTTTTTTCGACAGACAAGCAAGCAAGCAGACGCTACGAGTTAAAAGAAAAGGAGTAAAAAGCTTTCTATTTCAGTATCTTGAAGTTATTGTTTAACATTGACATTGACAGCTTTGGAATTAATGAATTCAACTAATCCGAAAGCTCTAAAACGTAAATAAATGTTAAGTTATTCACAATCTGCGAATAACTCAAAGTTCGTTTACGTTTTAATTACTTTCTGATGAATCTTTCTTTGAATCCATTAATTACAAATTTAATAACGTAAAAATTGACGGTGTTACAATGTTATATAATACAATAACTGTAAAGATACTGAAATGGCAACGATTGCTATTTTCAGAATACGGCCGTATATATACCATATTATGACACATTGTTGTGTGATCATATACTTTTACAAAAACGGGTATTTTGATTGGCGGAAAATGCAAAAATCTATGCTTTTTTTCTTAACTATTACTCTTATTCCTGATCAAACCCGCTCTTAATAATTAATTGACATTTTCAACTTTTGCACAGATGAGACACTAAGTTTCCTCACTAATATGTCACATTAATTAGGCAATGTGGACTACCTTCCCGAGGTCTCATCTAAAAACGTAAAAGTCGTGAATGCAACTTGATTAAATAATTACACGGGCATAAATAAATACCTCCTGTCTATTTGTATTGAAGTATCAATCTTACTATTTTAAGAATAGGCAGACAATGGTCTCTACGGGAATCGCAAGATGATAGTGCACTCGCGAGAGGTACCTAGCTATATCGATACTCGCCACCAAAATCTTTTCGGTTTCAAGGCATCTTTTTCATCTTTGCTGGTATAGATCCCGGTACCGGTAAAGGTAAAAACAAAACACAAGATAAAAGTGAGAGAATGTATAAAAATATTAAGAAATTTTCTAACGTAATTTTAGTGACAAATTTTAGTGGGTAACGCATTCTATGTTGAAAATATATTTAAAAAAATAAATGAGTTCACGGTCCAGTTCAGCGTGTGACCCCGATCAAGGTTTTTGTTTTGCGACGCACATTCTAACAAACTTACGCCTTAAAAAACGAATAATAAATATTTCTAGCTCTGATAAAAATCCGACGGTCGGTGCGTTTGTCCGATCGACTTCGCATTATTTTCTTTACAAGCGCGAATCAAAATCAAATACCACATTTACGAGTTATGGCTGCTAAGAACACACAATATGTTTTGCGATCATTTAAGACGACTTGTTTAAAACGTTAATTTATTAATGTCAAGGTAACATTGTTTTCCGTTTTAAAAGTTGTTACTGCCAGTAAACGGAAATGACATGTCCCCGAGGAATGCATATTATGTAAATATAGGCAGAGACGCAATAATGTGGAGATTTTTATCGCGATGAATTTATTCCAAGTAGGTAGGTACATAACCCAGGTTTTTTCTTCGTTTTTCCTCTAGATTAACTTCCCAAAGAACGTTGTTACTGCGATATTAAATTGATAGGTGATAGGAAAATAATTGCGAATCAAAATACATTTTTCCCAACTAATAATTAACTGTATTAAATAGAAATAGGCACCCCTAGGATAGGCACAATTTTGTCAATTACAAGGGTCTGCGCACCCTATCCATAAAGTTTCTATTAAATTATGTTGGCATCAATTCTTCGATGGGATGTTTTTTTTCTCTAATATGTCGCGGGTTGGCCCGGCATTCAGTGCAGTATTTTCAGAATACGGTCAAAATATTTATTAAATTAAAAAAAGGACAAATATATAAATAAATAAATAACTTTTTCCCAGAGACGCAAGATGTCACTTTGCAAACATCAGTTGCCATTCTATTAATATCTTTATTCTGTGTTCTCCTCGCACAGCTTCTGTCAGTTTGACGCTTGTGAGTTATGAGACGTCAAAATACCACGGTTTCTTATAAAATGACAAATTTAGTAGAATCTTGTTCGCATTGTATAAGAAATGTAATTAAAAGTATTACAGAATATTTTCAAACATTATATTTAATTAAAACGCAAATTTGACTGGGGTCACTCTGTACCCCGCTCCGGTCTCCGATCCTATTTTCGATCTTGCGGTACCCGAAGGTTAACATGAGCCCAATGAACTGACAATTGCACGACAAAAATTAGTATCTGAATTCGGAAAAAAAACCTGTTTATTAATTGTAATAAAACGATCCATCAAGTAAGCAAACGATGTTTTAAGTATGTACTGACGCAGATTTTTGCTGCTCAATTCGCGGTGGATGACACGATTCTTTCAATTGTATTTGGAAGCGGTCCAACATGACGCGGCAAAATGCATCACATCAGCGCTGTTCCGTCGCACTGTTATGTTGACCGAGATAAAAGCGATCGATGTATTTATTCATTGTTGAAAATACAAAACAAAATCAGTTGCGGTTGCAAGCGTACGTGAAAAACATCGCACTAAAGGCACTAACAAATCTGCTAATAGTTGTTAGTGTTACAGGTAACTACACTGTAAATGTTATAGGTCTATAATTAAAAACCGAAACCGTGTTACATGCGTGTTTTACATTGTTCAAAACAAACCTAAAAAGTAAGTATACCTATTGTGCGTGCGTTTGTATTCAAAACAAGCCTAAAGCGACACCAAATCTGCATATTTGCAACCATTAATTATTTTTCGTTTTCTTTGGTGGTTGGGACGTATTTTTTGAAAGATTGGCCTTGACTGTCTTGGGAGGCTTAAAAAATTATGGGTCGCATGGCGAATTAACGTTTAGAAGAGCCATTACATACATCTCTAAATCATAGCGATACTTCACTCTCGTCTTGAACTGGTCACAGATTCATCGATTGTTAAAGCTTTTAACAGGGCCGACCTGCGAAATCTGCTCCAGAGAGTTGTTTAGTAAACAAGCTGATAACACGAATATGAATTATTTGTTGCTTTTAGCATGTTTACATAGCACGCAGCGAATATGAGTGCCTGTACACACTGAATATTACTATAAACTTGTACAAGCTACTGCATATGCAAGAACTGATCGTCATTCGATTGAATATTTGTTTGCGTTTATTGGCTGTTTGGTTGTACCGCGGAGACCTAATTACCATTTTTGGTAAGAATTATTTTTTTTAAATAAATTTTACAGAGAGTGACCAGCAGTGCCTGCGAGGCGGTGTGTCCATTATCTAGCAAAAGCAATAATCGTTTATTATTGTAGCAAGAATAAGCTCCGATCCGCACAAAATTATGATCAATTCAAGAACGACGAAAACTCCGCAATCGGTGCGGTTCATTATTATTTTTTTAATCATTTCTATTAAGATTCAAAACAACTGAATCTATAAAGAAGACGTTTGAATGAAAATGTCAACATGTACGTGACATGTGATGCTTCGTGAGTTTTTTAGCGTCATCTTGATAACCTGTGCAGGTGAGGGCGGTGCGGCTCCATGCACCAACGATGGGAAAATAAAGCCAGATCCTGGGTAAACAACATTTAGATAAAAGACAAGTGTTCTTTTTACGAGCCAGTTGATTAACTACTTGCGGCGTTTAGTCATTGAACACAAACAAATGCACCAGTGAGCTCACTTACTGTTTCGTTTTCAAAATTCTTTACGTCTCAACTAAATGGTAATGATTCAATAAATTGTTCTTTTTCTTCTTCCTGTTTAAGGTTCTCCTTTTCACTTCTGTTTTTAATTAACTCAAATCTACTATATGTACTTTATCCTCTTAATATACTGTTGTATCTGTCTTTTGTGATTTTTACTTGTAACAGTGACTTTGTACTTGAATCTTTTTAACCACATATCTGCCTTGTGTGATTTTTTACTTTACATTTTGTATATTTTGTAAACGCCCATAAGGGCGTTAAATAAATTAATAAAATAATTAGTATGTATCGAGATATGTCGCATTACAGATTATTATTTATGCAACGGCACAAATAAGTAAGAAGTATTATTTGTATAAATATGTACAGGATTTTTATTTAACTATTTTGAGGGGTACGTCTCCGCGCTTGGAACAATATTATATTCATTCCCTCTTTGAATAGAAGACATGCAGTGCTTAAATGTACATACCTATAACACAAATAACACCTGGAAAATCTATGTGCATACAATAAAATAAACTTGTGAACTCCAAAACACTTGGAAAACTCATTATTCAAGCAATATTGCCTACCCGTCACGCCGAAGCCTACAATTTTAAAGCGATAAGAATGAACTATGGAACACATTAGGCGGTTAGCGTACCTAAGTACCTACTACACAAAAGTGCGGGTGGAAAGGACATGTATATACTAGCCGTAATCTCGATTTTGTTCGTTAAGATTTTTCGAATATATTGTGTGGATTCCATAGACGTTCTATATGTGTGTACGTCTATGGTGAATTCGAAACTGGATTCGGACAATATTTTCTGCAACCCATGTCTGCGTTACGACCGCTTAATGCTCAAGAAAGTGTAAAAGCACGCTTGAACGGTTGAAAGAGTGGTGAAATGTAATTATACATATTTGTTATATTACGTAGGTATGTTTGCAAAAAGGAAAATACTTTTGGAATCATAAGAACCGGCACAAATGCGTTTAAAAACAACCAACTCTTTCTAGACTGCGTTTTAAAGCTGTACTGTATGGTCGAAAAAGCAATAGCGGTGGCGTGCAGCGCATACAAGCAAAAAATCTGTGCATAAATAAAGATTCTGGGAAACAAATATTAATTAAATAATCCTTATCTTAAGAAAAAGTCGATTTAAAATTCTAGCCGTAATTTGTCCTATGGCTAGACGTTTTATTTCCGACGTTTCTGTATCCAACATCATTTCAATTTATAATTTGTCTCACTTGTTTGCGCCCAACAATTTTTTTCCACAGATCTAGTCTAGAAAAAAACTCGCCCTGAACTGAGTATTTTGACTCATCTTTACGTCTTTTTGCAGTAGACAAGTAAATTTTTCATGAAATAGCGTGTTTCTTCGAAAGGTCCAATGTCAGGTGAGAACTGCGCGCACGTCACTTGCAGAAATTTTTTACATTTTTTACAAATTCCACATAAAACTTTTTGTGTGAAATCTATTTCTCTTTTCTATGGTGAATTCCATCTGTCGAATTATAATCAATCATAATAATATGATCTTCATATTATGTTGATGTTCTTTTCTTTTATTATTTTTATAGCTTGTTGGTCTTGTGGTTAGGACACTCGCCTCGTGATCCAATGGCCGCGGGTTCGAATCTCAGCCCAGACTAGGAAGTTAGTCATATTTTCATAGCACAAGCGTTTAGCTTAGTTTGAAAATAGTAAGAATATTGATGTGGCACGTATTCCGTGTTCGCATCTCTATTTATTTAAAAAAAAAATAAAAAATATGAATTACTGAGTTCAATAGTACAAATTCAATCTGTTTCTATTAACACGATGACGTTTATGGTAATTTATTAAGAATCTTCGTAAAATGTAGGTTTTTGAACATTTTATACGCAATATGAAAATGTTTATTTACGACGGCATTGTCAACGATGATATCATTAAAAAATATTTGATTTATATTTGTGAAAAGAAACGTATATCTGAAATAAGTATTATTCTCGATTTAATTATATATAAATCGTCTTCGAAATATATTGAAAATTTTTGCCGTATTACCAATATATAAAATATTTATATATTTAAAAAATCATCGTTTACAATACTTCTTCTATAGCCCAGTTATTTTTGTGGATTAAGAATCGGAATAGTTCATTATATACAGTTAAAATCGTGGATTAAGGTACGTGTAGTCAGGATTTTTAAAAAATCGAAATTTTTTTTTTGGTATTTTCTTAAAGCAAAATCTTTCAAAAATATTGTGTGAAAATATCAATTCGATCCGGTTATTAGTTTTAAAGATATTCAACGATAACTGTAGGGCCCTCTACTGCCGCCCGTACTGACACGCGGACGGTACCACAGCCGGCCGGGCTGACAAACGGGGCGACTGCTACGGAACGCGGTTTTTACCTGATTAATTATAAGAATAATGTATGAAATTTCTTTTATACTTCTACTTTTAGAGATAAGACCCCTTAGGCTAACTGAAATTTGATTTAGTGTTAGTACTTCAGTAGCAGTGAAACCTAGCAGTCGATAAGTAGTTGTGCGTGTATTATAATCACTTTCAAAAATTTATAATGAGACGTCATGAAGTTATGCAAGGAATATTAATGATTGCTAATGCATAGGATTAAATTATGGACACCGGTATGCTGAAAAACTCGATATAGAGCGCATAAAGATTGCTGACCAACGTGCAAATCAGGTCACTCGAGAAGGCAAAATGAGACGTAGATAAAAAAAAATCGACATCTTGGAGGCTTACACATCGGCAGAAGATGTATTATATGTACCAGAAATAGACGACTCTACGTAAGTAATTTTTTAAATTGCATTTGTATTAATTATTTATGCATAAAACTTTAAACGCGTTTTTCTCAAAATAACGTTTTCAAAAGCGGTGTAAACGATATTTTAAAAACTACTCGACAGATTTGAATGAAATTTAAACATCATATTTTAGGCATTAAAAACTTGTACTTAATCGAAGGATTTTTTTTTGACTTGAACTTTTTTTTTATAAATGATAAATTAGTGATTTTTTCCCTCAAATTTCATAATTAAGCTTTCAAAGACCGCCATTTTGCTAAATTTGAAAAAAATAAAAAAGCTTCGATTAAGCACAAGATTAACTATTAAACTACTAAATTATTTTTGTTTCATTAAATTTAGATAAACCACTAAGAAGCACTGATGGACACCGCGAGGCACTACTTGCAAAACAGGGGTCAAGAATCGAGATTCTATCGTGGTCCAGTATTAATACTTTTATTTGAAATTTTCGGTATAGTTACTTAAAATATAGTGTAAAACGTTGGTATTATGTATTAAATCAAAACATTAAACAACCGTGCAAATAATTTTTTTGAAAATGTCTATTTTTTTGCGCCTCTGACTACACGTAACCCCTTAAGAATGGTGGTGGAAAATCATTATATACAGTTAAAATTGTGGATCAAGAATCGGAATAGTTCATTATATACAGTTAAAAAAATACAAAATATGTATATACCCATATGGGTATACGCGTATATATTTTTTTAAATATAGGTTTACCTATAGTCGGTCACAGCATAACATAAGTTCATACCCAATGCATGCCACTAAATAATAAATGGTTCGTTAACATGCAGTACCTACCTAGGTACTTACTCGAAATCTAAGGAATTGAACGCATTTGAATAGTTAACGTCATATTTCATGTGACTTTCCTCAAAAAATAGCATCGCGGAATCCTGTATAACATCATCTAAATGCCCTTTGCAGAAATGACGAGAACAATAAAAAAGAATGGGATTACATTTTAATTTCTGGTAATTATTGTATTTCGTATGATCGTACGACGATGATTACTACGAAACATTGGCTTCTTTTGTGTGAAATTCTGCGAGTATTGCTTGCCCAACGTAACTTGGCGTGCGGCGAATTTTGAACTAAAACCCGCCCCGCCCGCACCCGGCGGTAACCCCTCGCCCTGTCATTCAGTTCATTCTCGTCTTTGAGCGCAAGCTGTGACATCTTTATTACCAATATACACTGAACTATTATGTCCAAAACCTAAAACTAAACAGTCCGGGATGGTGCAAAAACAATTGTCAATGAAGTATTAAAGTTTTGCGAAGCTGAAAAAGCGAATAATGGACCGATATTACCGACTAACCGTTTGACAGATAGAACGGCCGCCATTACTGCACGGTTTCTTTAGTGCTGCCCGACCAAATTTCTGTATTTAATACGACACCGGTCACCGGACATTCTGTGCATTATGTATTGTGTAATAAATTTACACCCTGAAGACTTCTGTTACGCGATAGGGACGCCCTCCCTCGCACGCCTAGTTATAGTGGTACAGAACCCAAGTTGTTTATGAATAAAGCCTCAGATACATATGCTTATTTAGTGGCACGTGAGCATGCGCAGTATCGACCTTCTCTAGGCCTTGCTTATTAGTGGCATGTGTACGCACATTGCTAGTGACGAGCATGCCACTAGCCATACAACCGCCGGTTGATTTATGAGCATGCCACTAAGTGGCATGTGTATCTGTACCTTAAAGCAATATTCAAATGGGCAAGCGCAGTAGACACAAATATTGAGATACGGTGTTTAATCGCACGTTTTCATTTCACTTTAGGTTCTTCAATTTGGTTTTAAAAGTTCGCATTTGCGTCGCAGAAGCAAAATAGTTAAAGGCAAGTATGAATGTTATTACGTGGTCAGGTATGTAAACTCACTCGCAATGCATTAGTAATTTCTCTGGCATGCGACGAGAAGAGTATGTGATGACGTGGCCTGCGAATTTCGAGGAATCAATTCCACAGATAATGCGACCTTGCAAAAGTAGAAAGAAGCCGGTCGTAGCAATGTTTTTCTTAGAATCCAGTTGCACTTAATTCGTTTTCCTAGAAAAGGGGTCGCGATTTTTGGCGCTAGTAAACGTTTCAAAATTTTAACCAATAGGTAAGGTAAGTACCTACCTACCTACTGAATAAAATAGTATACCTTTTGAAATGTACTTTGCTGCTTGTACTCAAGTTAGGCACTTAAATAAAAAACAAATAATAAGTCGGTTCCAAGGCTGTTAATACATCGATCGGTCGTTAGTTTCAGTAAATATAAATACAGTATGATATAACAGATGTTCTCGAAGGAAAAAATGAAAAGTTTGTCACGCAGGTCGAGTCAATGATGCGTGTACCTAGATATCCTCGAGCAAAATAAACTAACGATAAAAACAAACAATATTTTCAAGAGTTCGGAGTACCTAATTTATTTACTTACCTATTAAAGCGAGAAAATGCTTTGAAAACAATAGACAACCATAGGTAACAGAAAAACAATACAACCCCGGCACGAAATATATTTTGTCTACCTCTTTGATGTCTACAAAGTTAAACAAATACCCGTATAATGATTATTGTATATTAGTGACCGACCGAAGTTTCGGTTTCGGCCAAAAATTGGCAGAAATTTCCGCTCAAGCGAAACTTGTTTCTAACTTGAAACTTACTTGAAACTCGAAACTTGACAGGTATGAAACTTATTATATAAAGAAACGTTTTCATTTTACTTTAAAGTTTAGAGAGTTCGCAATTTTCAAGTATTGTTTTTGGTAAAATTTACAGTTTAATTACTGATAAGTAATTTATTGTATTGCTATTGTCCAATACTACTAGAAGAGAGTTTATTTATTTTTAGCATTACGATTGTTTTTGTGATATCCAAAGACTAAATATTAAAAAATTAACTGATTTATTATTCAATAAAATAATTTTAGTACGAGCAATTCCAGATAAAATATCTAAGTATTTTTACTAATTAAATTGATGTATTTTATTTTATTTAACCCGAATGAACAAGATTTCAGGGTATAACTCTGATTTTAATACATACGTCTAAATAAGCTTCAATTTCGGCCGAAACCAGGATAGGAGCTAAAATTCGGTTTTGGTTCCTGCTGAAAATCTAGTTTCAGTCGGTCTCTAAATTGTACAGCCCGTCCGCGAACATCTCGTAAAAAATTTTCTAACTTCATTTCATACGCACTATCTCTATCGTTTATCCCCCGGTAAAACATATTATTTGGTAAAAGAGAAGCACAATTTGTATATTTTTTATTAATAATCAATTCATTTAATAATTTACATGTGTAAAAACCAGCATTAAATTCGGTTCATTCATCAGCTGTATTTTATTTTTTAATTACTCATCATTAATTCCATTAATCTTAATACTTAAATCATCCGTCACTCTAGGTGGGCGGAGTAGGTAGGTAGGCACACTAAGGGCTAATCACGTATTATGTATAAATCCACAGGACGATACATATTATATTGGCGTGTAAGTTTTGGACCATTTTAAAGATGTATGTATATAGGTAGGTACCTAATTAAAAGAACCCAGAAAGTATGAAACGAGAATGATTGGAATTCGACCAAACAAACATGAAAGCTATCTATCTGTAGACCCTTAGTAACAACATACTCAATTATTCTCAAATTTTCACTCGAAAAACAAAAGACCGGCTTAATCTGAAATGTGGATACGTTATGTAGGTAGTAGGTAGGTACCTATTTTATTATCGACACAATAAATTTATTCTAGACGGTGTCCGAGACCTGGACGATGAGTCTTATAATAATGTCTTTCGAGGCGGCTACCGTATGAGCCACCGTCGGCATTACACGTAACAGATAAAAATGTTCACAGCTCGGGTATTATATACTTAAATGTAATAATTATCCAGGTAAATTATTCATCATTATACCCTCGCCGGCAAAGTTAATAATAATGACATGTTCGACTGACCTGGCACGCAAGCCGCGGCCGCGACGAGAGCCAACACGCACATCAGTTGGGCGTTCTTCATTTTCACTTCACAAAGTTGTTTACAATATACCAATCGACACAACAACAGACAGGTATCCAAACACTGTCGCACTCACTGAGAACTGGCGAGCGGGGACGCACAAATCCGTCTGACAGGTTGCGCGGCGGACGCCTCGCCTATATAGGTACCCGCACCGAGTCGATATTCAGCGGCCGGCCTGCTCGCCAATCACAGCTCTGCGCCGCGCGACGCCGGCTGACGCTGTCTGCGCCAGTCCTATACAACCTTCTGCGCAGGATCCTGAATTCAACATTTTCTCAGGCCCCACTAAGTTCTAATTAATTAATAAGCAATTTTTAAACTGTTAAATAATTTGGAGTATTTTTAAATAGTTTAAAAAATTACAAACACAAAAAGCAACGATTCTATAATTTTTAATCATATTAGAATAATGTATAATTATCCGCCGTGTTTTCCGCGACGTTTTGAATTTGATTTTAATTGACAATTGTCATGATATAATTCTTTAATAAGGTCAAGAAATTAAAACGCTTACCGAAAACCGAATAAATATACCTGAATTCAGAGTCAATAAATACATTGCTGATTTAAAATTAAATTAAAATTAAAAGCGTTATTTTTTACTCAAAATTAAATCATAACTTAACCTTGAAATCATCTAAGTATTGAATCTGAATTCGGGCCATACGCGCCACAGTACGAGTCATTTCGCGATATCGAAGGATTTTTTTCGGTGAAGGAGCATGTGGAGAGCAGTTGCTTCAGCAATGGTGAAACCAGATTTGAGGGCAAGTAAGGAAAAGGTAGATCTTTGGATTTTGATGAACAGCCCCTTCTGGCGGTTGTAGAAGAGTATGGGCTCCGGACACTTTTCGTCTTTCAGGATCGACCGTCATCCAAGCAAATGGGACGGAAGCGTTGATTGATGTTGATGATGACTACGCCCACTAATGATAATTGTACAGAATATGTTTTGAGTTTGCTATAATTTTTAATATGTTTACAATATGTTTTCTATAATATTTTTAATATGTTTACAATAAATCTAACAAGTCAACAAATTTAATAAACCAATTTTATAGCACAAAACTAAACATTAATAATTATTAATGTTACTAGCATCAAAAATGACGGACATTTTTATGTTTTAATTTCAAATTTATATATTAATTGTGGGATATAAAAGCAAAGGCATTAATATCCAAAAAAATAAAAATAAAAATATTCGAATGTAGTCACCGAGGATTACTAATTTAAAATGTATTGGATTCTAAATTTTATTTTTCTGTCCCTTTCAAAATCATGTCTCCTATAAATATATAGGCTATGTTTCCTATAAAATATCGAATTAAGTACATTATAAATTAGCAATCTTCGATAACTTCATTCAAATTATTTTGGATATTGGTGCCTTTGCATATATACCCTTTTTATACCCCACAATTAGTCACTATAAAAATGTTGCGAAATTACCTAATCAAAATGTAAACAAATTATTTTTTTAAATTAAAACTCATTATAGTATGAATGAATTTCCATTTCTGTTAATACAAACGACCTATTGCTGAATTAATTTGCTTCAGTTTTTTCAGAAAATTCCAATTAAAATTTAACTTTCATAACAAATAAAATTATTGAGCAAAGAATGGCATATTTGATGGTCAAAACCGTTATTTTATCGGGTTACACATTAACCGTTATTTGAGATCTGTATCCGATTGTATAAGTGATAGGTAACTGATTTTACGCAATTCGATGAGCAACAACCGGTACATTAGATATTACATTAAACCTCAGTTATTAATCAGATACAAATCTCAAATAACGGTTTAACGCGAACCATAAGTTTTCTACTTCTGCCACCGTAAACGCGCCAAATATGAATAAAAATGCACAGATCTTTATATTTGGAACAGTGACTTATCTCTAATATTGTGGTCATTTTTGACATCACGGGAAGTGCGTGACGTTTCTCGGGACGACATGACATTCTTCGGCGTCACATTCCTTAAATAGAAAACACGCGTCGCCGGCCTCTCATACAGCAATATTATCAAACAGCGGAGATGACAAATGATTCGCACCGAGTGTACCGGTACAGGATACCCACATCTGCGTGTTGCGTAGGTGCAGCGATTGCGGAATAGCGTGATTCAATCGAACACGTGAAAAACATTTAGTAAAATTTCTAAAAATAAAAATACCTATCATCTCCGTTTCATTCACGATTTTAATTTCCGTTCACTCGATGCGTAGGTATTCGCGACTATCGGTGAAAATGTCACTGATTAACTAGATTTGTTTTCAACTGGAAGAATCGTAGCGGCGCAGTAACAAAAGTCTACTCAGAAAAATTTGAAACATTGAAGCACCAAGTATGTACCTACTACATTTTTGGGACTAAATTAAAACCGATTGATAATGTATGATTCTGCATGATAAAACTGAATGAAACTTTTTTGTTAATGTTTAATTTAAATTAATTAATTAATTAATTAATTAAATGTTAAATTCGATGCTGGAAAGTGTATCAAAATTGAAGAATCCAAAAACGTAAAATTAATGATTAAAATTTGGATAAGAGAGGTGGGACAACCTTTATTGGGACACTCATCCAAACAGTGACAATCTTGAATTTTAAGCCAGGTAACATTTGTTTTAGGGCAATTAAATCATGATTTTATGTAAACTACTTACTTGTTACTTGTGGCAGAGTGTAGACGACGACAATTTAATCGTTTTTTAACCTATTTGAATGAAATGTGCTTGCATCTAAGTAGGTAAATTATATCTAATTTTAAACTTTGTCTGTCTCAACACAGAGCTTTCTAGTGATATAGCCATAGTGTAATTAAAACATAAGAATTTATATTAAGTAAAGCATTGAATAAATAATTAAATTAAAATACTAGATGGAAATGTTGTTATGTTCTTCCAACTAACCGCTGATGATCCAGATGAACTTAATGTGGAGAATATGCCCTTACTCGGATTTTTTCAACGATAAGTATTCCCAATATACTTTATAATACTTATAATATATATAATACTTTAAAGATTCAAAATTTTCGCTACACGTTTTGAAATTTAAGACATTTTATCCCTGGATAACACTAGTTGACGCAAACTATAGATAAGAAAGATTTTTTAAATATTTATTGTAAAATAATTACAAAGCAATTTCATATCCGCCCCCGTGTATTTGGATATTTCAATAATGATGTTTATGAAAAGTATTTTACAAAAATACTAGCGAAATAACACTTTAGTTTATAGCGTGTGGGTATATTAATTAAGAAACAATAGAAAGATTCGGTTCCAACATTTGTGAACTAAAAATTAAACCGACTGAAAATATCTTCGAAATCTGTCCAAACTTCGAAAAATTAATAGGTACGTGTTATGTGTCGTGATTGGATATTTTAAATCAATCCTAATGTTTGGAATTCATGATTCAGTTGTATGCTATGGAAGCGCATTCTTCCGAGGTGAAAAGAGTACCGGGAAAAATATTCGTGGAGGTGAATACGAATCCGGTGGCTGGCATTGAAAATGTTGACGATAGATAGGTGATGACTTGACCGTCACCGACAGACCAAACAGTCGCCCAGGTTCAAGGATATTAAATTCCTTCTTATAGCTAGTAGCAAAAACTTCGGGGAGTCTTCTTAATTCAATTTTGAATACAAAATATTCTTTACGCTGTAAGTGAAGTTGTCACCAGTTGTAGAGATAAACCACTTCAAAGTTTTTTTTTTTTTAAATATATTTATGAGCATCATGAAAGTAGGTAACTTTTATTGAATATGAATATATTGAATATGATACTCATTCACTTTAATAAGTCAAATAAAATATTTAAGACGCCGACGTCTCTCTTCAAAATATTTTCTATTTTAATTAATCGACGTCATGTGTGGGGCTTTATAACGTAACGAATAAGGCGAGAGAGAATCATTAATCGCGAAAACTATAACGCGATCTCCCGCTCTAGTGCATATGGTCAGAGTCGGAGATTCTTGAAGGACTTCACTGTCCTAGTTATGCCTTCGTGTGAAAACATGAATGGTTTAGACAAGGTTAAAAGCTTTTAAAAATAAAAAGAAATTTTTTCTCAAATTGAACATCGAAATTTTAACTAACTAACTTTTTGATTTACGGAATCTACGTTGATGACAGAGGCAAGAGAAGCGAGGTGGAGGAGTAGGTAAGCAGTTCAAGGTTAGAAAATAATCGGGAATGATTTTCATCACCAATAGGCCAAAGATTTAGTGCGCGATGCTACCCATGAAATTTTACAAAAAAATGTCGACATTTCCCTGTGGTGTGTCTCATAGGTAGTAGAAAAAGCTTTACAGGTGGATTCCTGCCTTGATAATGAGTCGAAAATATTCAAGCAATCATGACCATGATATCAATAGTTACGAAGATCAATATCAAATTTTGCATTTTTTTTCAATATTTCTGATTTATGTTTTGCAAAAAGTTGAACTATCATTTGTTTTTTATCATTTAATCGACTTGTATTAAAGCGACAGAATATTTCATAAAAGTCAGAAATATTGAAAAAAAATGCACCCTTTGATATTACACATATCTCCATAACTATTTATATTGGGTCATGGTTGCCTGAACATGTCTTTTTTGAACAAAGTTTTTGCTATGCGCTGTGAAACACCCTGTGTGTGTTAATATAGCCGCAATACTGTGCATTGTGAGTACCCGCATATCTTGAGGCAGTGTCGGTGGTCCAAAAAGTTTCGCAGGTCCGCTGTTAGGTCGAAGACCTCAACCAGGGGCCCTTCTCTAAACTCGCTTTAACCCATTTACCGTTACGACGCGTGTTAATCGGAAGTATTGATTTCATCAATCCAGCATCTGACAATTAAATACCTCCCCCGCATCTATACAGACGTACCACTATAACTTGGCGTGCGAGGGAGGG
>JADDOH010003332.1:0-112067 GCA_016648135.1 Agrypnia vestita | reverse complement strand
ATATTATATATTACATCAATATCAAACATCGTCGGCAATAATACAATCAAGTTTTTTTTTCCTTTTATTACGATCAATACATTTTTTATTATTTGCTACAAGTTAGATTAATTCGGGATGATCTCGTTATTATTTCAAATTGCAATGTCCCGTTCATTTCGGTACTTAACAATAGAATACAGAATAAATGAGAAAACTACATATAAAACGAGTAACATCCACCTGCAGAGGTGGCCTGGGTTATCTAAACTATCATTACCTTACTTAAATTAAACATATCAGTTGCTCATTAATTAGGTACATATTACATTGATATTATGATTCACCACTTTGCCTCAATTTCTAATTCGGCCTCTACCTTCTTAATTGATTGACCCCTGTTATCTTTATTGATAATGACTGCCTGGTCGTGCATTGCGGGATCCTCGCGCCCTTATAATAATAAAAGAATTTTACCTTCCATTAAAATTCCTATTTTGTTTCCCTCGACGCCTGGAATCCATTATGAGAGAACAGCCTGCTGTTTCGGCACTTATACACGCGTTCCTACCCCCTCTGATTCCCTGTTTGCGACACAATTTATTCCCGCTGGTATCCCTGTTTCCGGTTACGTCGGCGCAACGGCTTTTCTTTCATATGACTCATAATGCACCAGGTAGGGATTACCTGGATTCCAGGCGTCGAGGGAAACAAAATAGGAATTTTAATGGAAGGTAAAATTCTTTTATTTTGTGTTCCGTCTCGACGCCTGGAATCCATTATGAGAGATCTGTTTGTTATCACCTGGTGACCTAGTGGTTCGACGTTATATGTGACTGCCTATATTGGCGTAAAGAGAGGCGCTAATGAGCTCTGGGGGCATTGTTGCTTGGGGTTATCTACTATCTCTCTTTGGTAGAATTTTCGGAAGGTGATTTCACTCTGCCAGTTTCCCCTTGACAAGATCTCCTCTATCGGGTAGTTTTCCAGCCAATTCAACGAAGCCACAGCAGAACGAACACTTCCTGGCGTTGCTTCCACTCCAGCCTCTCTTAGGATTGACTTGATCCAACCACCTATCATTGTCCGTGAAGCTGGCTTTACTTCACCTGCTGTCGTCACAAATAGTTCTTTCATGTCCGGCTTTCGTCTCGGCTGTGAGAGTGAGACCAGCTTTCGGATCCAAAACAAGGGGTTGATGTTCCTTTCATCCGATGCGCTCAACCTCCATCCCGATTGTTTGTGTCTTGCCGTGTCAGTCTTCGCTCCAAAGGCTGGCCATAGCGTGATGGAGTCTCCTTTGTCGATCAATCGGTCCGGGGTGACTCTGAGAAGTGTCAGATCTTGGACTCTTCGCCCAGATGCCATGATGAGTAGTATGGCCGTCCTCCTTGACACGTCATACAGGCTGTTTCCTTGGCGGGTTTTCACGTAGCCACTCCACCACTACTCGGGGGTTCCAGATCGGGGGGTCTCTCAGTGCATCCACCAGAAACCGAGATGGCTTTAAGGACGTGCCTGACGAGGAAGTCCGAGCTAATCTTATCTGCATCAAGAGCTGGGCCACAGAAGGATACGATTGCCGATTTGTGGACCAATATTGTTCGAGGGGCTAGCCCTTCGTGGATGAACAGGTTGGCCAGATATCTTGCCACTGTTGCAGGGGGAGGGTTATGAGGTTGGACAGAATGCGTGGTACACCATCGCTGCCACCTATCCCAGGCCGGCTTGTAGGTGTTCAGCGTTGAGCCTCTCCAGCCAGATCTGAACAGCTGCTGTTCCTCCTGGCTCCAATCCGCTATAGCCTGTTCCCACCCACTGCTATTCTCCAAACTTTCAGTTGGAGGTCCGACACCCTCGGTGGGGGAAACCCTGTCGACGTATCGATCAGGACGCTCTTCAGATCTCTTACGCTTATTGGCCCTCCCTTTGCTCGTTGTTTGAGATCGGCCCTCCAGAATGTCTTCTCCCATCTTGGCACAACTAGGAGAAAGGTGCCTCTTGCCAGGTTCAAGTGCGCCAGTACTCTTGGGACGAGATTCGGCGGCGGAAATACCCAGGCCAGCTCGTAATCCCAATGCTGACTGAATGCGTTGAGATAGGAGGCCGAGCAATCGGTTGAGTCTAGCGACACGTAGTTTGGCACCACATGGGCGGTGGCCGATGCGAAGAGGTCGATCTGAGGACGTCCCCATATTCGGAATATTTCCTCTGTCGCTGGTTCCAGGAGGTGCCATTCCGGGAGTGGTGTCCCCCGTGAGAGTCGGTCCGCAATCCCGTTGTATCTCCCTGGAATGTACTGCGCTGTCAGAGATATTTCCTGCTGGTCGATAAACTCTAGGAGGTCTCGAGTTATCTTCAGAAGGCCCAATGATCTTGTCCCCCCCTCCTTGTTGATGTAAGCCACTACTGTCTTGTTGTCTGTCTGCAGTAGGGTCTTCGTTCCTCTTAGCAGGTAAGCGTGATCCCTGATCACTGCGTAAACAGCGAAGGCTTCTTTCTGGTTGGAATGCCACCGCATCTGCTCTGGGGTCCACTGGCCTGATATCGTCTTGTCGTCCACCTGGCCGCCCCAACCTGCGTCCGCTGCGTCTGTAGTCAGGAAGTGGGAGAAGGGGGCTTCGTGTATTGGGCAGGACTCCCCTACGGCCTCCAACCACCACTCTAGGTCTTGCCGAACCGCGGCAGGAAGCTCCACTTGTCTGGATGGCTCGTGCCTCTGCAGCTGGCGGCTGAATCTCTGCAGTCTTCGGCAATGCAAACGACCCCGAGGGGTGGCGAAGTTTGCGAAGTTGAGTCTCCCCAAGAGGCCTAGAACCTGCTTGGGGGAGCAACTGCCGGCCTCGATCGGGCGGCGCAGTACTTGGCGAAGGCCAGAGCACTTGCGGTCCGAGAGGGATTTCTGGTTGGCTTCGGTGTCCCAAGTTATGCCCAGAAACTCCAGCTTTTGGGTAGGTATAAGGACACACTTGTCGCGGTTGATGCACCAACCCAGATGCTGGAACAGATTGACCGTCTCTACTGCCTGGGTCGCTAGCAGGTCCCTTGACTGATTGGCCAGAAGGAAGTCGTCCAGGTAGACTACGGTCCTTATTCCTCTCTTCCGCAAGAGTCCCGCTAGCCAGTTTGACAGCGTTGCGAACATTCTCGGGGCTGATGACAGGCCAAAGGGCAGGCAGGTCATCTGGAGAAGTTCCCCTTGGTAGTACAGTCTCAGGAACTTTCGGTGCGATTCCGCTATTGGTAGGTGAAAGTATGCCTGGGTTAGGTCGATTTTCACCAACCAATCTTTGGGCTGGAGGAAGTCTGGGACCCGAAAGTGGTTGAACAGCTTGAAGGGTTTCGCCTCCACAAAGGCATTCAACGCCTTCAGGTTGAATATCGGCCTTAGGGAGTTGTCCGACTTCGGAGTTAGAAACAGATTTGAGATGAAGCTCGGAGAATGATCTGCTCTTTCCAGCACGCCTGACATCTTCAGGGCCTGAATGTGACTCGACATGTCTCGAGACTCCTTCGTGCTGAAGCTGCTCAACAGCTGCCTGGTGGGGAAGACTAACGGAGGTTTGGCCACAAAGGGGATTCTCGCGCCCTTGAGGATTCTCAGCACTATAGGTGGTGCCCCGAACTCCTTCCACGTGCTTTGGAACCTCCTAAAGCGTCCTCCCCAAAACTGGTTGTTCAGCCTCGCGTCATCTTCTACCTCCGCGGCTACGGTCACCAGCGGGTTTTCGGCCGTGGTCTGCCTTCCGGTTAGGTCTCCTGTTCGGGTTCCCTGAGCCTCGCTCCCTGTGCCTCGGCTCCGGCAGAAAGGGCTTACGGGACTGGAGGTATCCCTGGTTCGGAGCTCGACGAGAAGTTGACGGCTGGGGCTGAGATGTTGACGGTTGGGCCAGGTTTCGGGTTGCGGGCGAGACCATCACTTTCTCCTGG
Source organism: Agrypnia vestita (assembly GCA_016648135.1). Lineage (NCBI taxonomy): Eukaryota > Metazoa > Arthropoda > Insecta > Trichoptera > Phryganeidae > Agrypnia > Agrypnia vestita. The sequence continues at coordinate 108,158 of JADDOH010003332.1, read as the reverse complement.
CCCCCCGTTCTTTAGGATATACGCCGATAGCTCTTCCCTATTGAACAAGTATCCCGAGCTTGGAGGGATTTTGGCCGCACCTTCTCGCACGAAAGGGTCTTTGAAGCCCTCCAATATGGCCTTTCGCCGGTTCAGTATACACTCTGCCCGTCTGCCGCACACAATCTGCAGGATGTCGTCCGAAATCTTATTGTACGGAGCATCGCTGGTGAACATCGACTGAATCCGCTCGAAGAGAGCCGAAGCGGACAGATCCGTGCCGGGTTCGGATGCCCAATTCACCAGCGATTGCATCCCGTCTCTCAGGGTCTCTCTCTGGGCGAGCAAGGCGTTTGAAAGCGCGGCGAGCGATCTTTCCAGCAAGCCAGTATGGGTCGGCGCGTTATCGATCCTTCTCAAGTCGTCGTTCACCGACAATTCCACAAATGTGGGAGTCGCCGCGTAGGTTCTCTGCGTTTCCGCATAGCGAACGCCTGACCACTCGTCGGAATCGAAGTGTTGCAACTTCGAGATCTGTTCGATCCGCTTCGGGTCCGCTCTCGGTACTGGCGGCTCCTTCACGACCGTGCTGAGCTTGCCGAACTCCAGCGTATTCTTCGCCCTTCTGAGGCTCGGCGGCGGCTGAATAAAGGACTCATTCGCGTCCTCCACGCTGGGCTCGCTGGCGGCCACGTGTTCCGGCGTTGGCGGCGTTGTTAATGCAGGAGCCGCGCCGCCTGCTAACAAGGCCTCCGTCAGAGCAGTCACCTGTTTTAGCAGGTGGTCTACACGCGGGTCGTATGCTACGCGGCGTCTCTTTCGACTCGGTTCTTCTAAAGAAGATCCGTCATTCGAGGATACCGGCGAACGAGCTTGCTCGTCCGCCATCTTGTTAACAAATCGTTTGACGAAATTCACGGGATTTACACTAAAATATCAACGTCCTGTCGTTGTGACATTAGACTATACAAAAACAAACATTAGACTATACAAAAAATTTGTATAGTCTAATGTTTGTTAACCTAGGGATCAAAAATTAAGGGGGTAGATTGCAATAGAAACACAAAAAAAATCACAACAAAAGTTGGCGTGTCTAGACGCGTGCAAATGGCGCGAAACAACGACGTCATATGAAAGAAAAACCGTTGCGCCGACGTAACCGGAAACAGGGATACCAGCGGGAATAAATTGTCGCAAACAGGGAATCAGAGGGGATCCTACAGCTCGCGGATAGTGTCGCCATGTGGGGGATCGGTATGTCAGCGCTTTCTAAAACATCTCTATTGTCTGCCGAGGACAATAGTAAGTTTACTGCGACGACTTTCGGAATTATTATCTAGTTTTTCTAAAAAATGTCTTTCCCAAAACAACGGCGACTTCTCTAACAAACGCAGCTTTCTAAACCGTTGTCCCATGTGTTCGCATTTGGCCAAGATGTTCTTTCTATTGTTTAATCGGGGTTAGAGATATACGTCCCGCTGCAAGAAAAGGTTTACCGTTTTTACCCTTCCAAGATGTTACTTAAGAACAAAAGGTTGCGAACGTGTTGTCCATCCTAACAAAAGGCCGTGCGCTCTTAATGTCTTCGGCGATGCCCAACGCCCTCGGCAACCCTAACTTTCTAATACATTGTTTCGTATGTTTTATGGCGGGCTATCCTAAGGGCGATCGTCCGTCGCAATGTTATTTTTTTGAACAATAGGTCACATATTTCGTCCTCGAACAAAAGATCGAACATGCCGGGGCTGCCCTGGCTGTGACCACATGGCGCGTGATTTTCGAAACATGGGCGCTTTGATTTCGGTATTGCCCTAGGACAAAATTAATAACCTGGTTTGCGTCATATTCCGGTACATCATACTTGATGGGATGGGCAATACGTTCGCAACCTTTTGTTCTTAAGTAACATCTTGGAAGGGTAAAAACGGTAAACCTTTTCTTGCAGCGGGACGTATATCTCTAACCCCGATTAAACAATAGAAAGAACATCTTGGCCAAATGCGAACACATGGGACAACGGTTTAGAAAGCTGCGTTTGTTAGAGAAGTCGCCATTGTTTTGGGAAAGACATTTTTTTAGAAAAACAAGATAATTATTCCGAAAGTCGTCGCAGTAAACTTACTATTGTCCTCGACAGACAATAGAGATGTTTTAGAAAGCGCTGACATACCGATCCCCACATGGCGACCCTATCCGCGAGATGTAGGATCGTATAAATTATATTATTATTATTATAAGGGCGCGAGGATCCCGCAACGCACGACCAGGCGGTCATTATCAATAAAGATAACAGGGGTCAATCAATTAAGAAGGTAGAGGCCGAATTAGAAATTGAGGCAAAGTGGTGAATCATAATATCAATGTAATATGTACCTAATTAATGAGCAACTGATATGTTTAATTTAAGTAAGGTAATGATAGTTTAGATAACCCAGGCCACCTCTGCAGGTGGATGTTACTCGTTTTATATGTGGTTTTCTCATTTATTCTATATTCTATTATTAAGCACCGAAATGAACGGGACATTGCAATTTGAAATAATAACGAGATCATCCCGAATTATTCTAACTTGAAGCAAATAATAAAAAATGTATTGATCGTAATAAAAGAAAAAAAACTTGATTGTATTATTGCCGACGATGTTTGATATTGATGTAATATATAGTATATAATGTAATAGAATATTATCTCGTGAAAAGACGTAACACGGTTGACGAGATATAAGATTCCGACTTTTTAGTCTTTTGAAATCTGTCTGCAGAATGAATTTTAGCACACGGGGTTGAAACAAAATAGTTTAATTAATTGCAAATAAGTAAATGCCGTGTTGGAATAAACATTAATATTACTTTAGATCGAGGCTTTCATGTCTTATGTTTTCATGTATTACTTACACCTAGTTGAATAATGTTAATTTGTGAGTTTTAATTATTTTTAAGAATAATGTTAATTTGTCATAGCTATTCAAGCTCCCAATATTGTGTTTTTTTTTATACAAATTTGTAGGTTGTAGGTATATAACCTACCTGTAAACATGCAATTATTGTTTTGATTACTCGTTTAAGCAAGATGATTGTCGGTCTGTTTTAAAATAGTTGTTTTAATCTAGTAATAATAAAGCTCAAATAATTAATTTCACTCTTTACGATACACCATTCACTTTGGTATTTGTCCGTTTTAAAAAAAAGAAAAACATAACGAAAATTCTGAAGTTAGTTAATTGTAGTAGGGGCTTCCGTTATTGGTAGTGTTTCAAAATAATTCTTGTTTGGGTAATTTTCAATTGTCTGCCTGGTGGAATGTGGCTTATATAATTTTTTTAGTGTACTCTATTTTTATTCTTTTCTTATATTCTTATACCAGGGGTGGAAGAAAGCTGATTTGATAAGGTAATGATTAGTATAATGAAAGTCCTAAAAAAAAATGTTTTGCATTCAATCCAGCTTACATATTGAAGTAAGAATTTTCATTATTTAGGTGTAAATAATGTTACATTAATTAATTTACGCCAAGTTTTCTTAATTTTTCTTCTAGTAATAAGGTTTAACATAATTTCTTGAAAAAAAATGTTTATCGAATTTGATTATGTTAGTATATGTAAGCATTCCTTTTGGGAAAGTGGCGTTGATGCAAATTCATGTACTTTGTAATCCCAAAAAAAATTACAAAGATGTATACAGAACATTAACATTAGGGGACCCGCTTGAAGCATGTATCCCATGTAAATAAGTTTTTATGTTAATTGATTCACTAAGAAATGCCACGATGTCTGTATAATTTTAGCCCTTTGTTTTGTATCTCTATGTCACATATTGACAATTATGTTTGGTCCAACTAAGAAGTACGATAGCTTGTTTTATTTAAGCTAAAATTAAAAATAAAACTAAGTATCAAGTACAGGTTGTCATTGTTAAAGAAAAAATAATAAAAAAGAAAAAGAAAGGAAGAGAATATGCGGAGTGGTAAATTTTAAATACCGTCCGGTTTATCATAAAAAAAAAAGAAATAATAATGATTTTGTGGAGGCATCGAAGATAATCAATGTAAATGATAAGGATTGACCTGTAATAATGTAATGTATAAATAACGTTAAATATTGGGAGGCCTACTGTAAGAATCAAACTGACACTTAATAATAAGATTGATATTGTAATGCATACTTAAGGAATTTTACTATGATCTAATGAAACCCTACGTTCAATCCCATGTAATTAGTCAATAATGGTAGAAATAACTGGTCAATAAAAATATGTCTATCTGGCGTGTCGATTTAATTAAGTATGTATATGTAAGCAGTTTTGTTTTTTGGGTAATAAGTGTTGATGCGAATTTGTGTTTTCAATTTTCCGCCTTTGCCAATTTGTACTGTAATATTTTCCTTAAGTTTAATTCATTTTGCAATGTTTTTTTTGGTGACGGGATAGGGATATGAACAGTGAACAAAGCGTTCGTGAAATAACAAAGTGTTTAGGCCTACATACCAGAAAAGCATCGAGATTAGCCGCAAACTGGGAGAACAATAGGGGGCGGAACGGAGGCAACATTGGGTTCAGTAACCAATAGCGTCAATCGGGACCTAGGAGGGATCGAGAGAGACGAATGAACGACGGAGGCGGACATCAAAGGAGCCAATCGGCGAAAGACCAACTGGAGGCTTCCCCTCGAGTCCCCGCGACCACACCCTGGGTCGCCGGGGAGAGAATATAAGGCGAAGCCAGCCGCCAAGAAGGCAGTTGAGTTGAGTTGAGTTGAGTGTGGAGGAGAAACTAGAGATTCTAGCGGTGCCCGTAAAAACAGCATCGCCGATCACTCTAGTAACTCCTGGAGGAGCGAAAGTCGAACGGTAACAACCGCTATTCGCTACCGAGTGCTGTGACGCACCGCCGCAAACGCCTAAGTATCAGTGCCGCCGCGACGCCGCAGTGTACCGCCGCGACGGAGAACCGACGCTCTGCCGACGACCGCACGAGTACCCCGACGACGCCAGAAGCCGTAGAAGAAGCCTGCATCCACAGAGGGGGACCAGCAGAAGCCGCCGCCGACCGAAAGAAGCGGCACGAAGAAGACATCCTTCATGTTCTCCGCAAACAGGTTTACCAGCTTAAAGACTTTTTCTCCCGCTCGCCTAGTGCTACCAAAAAGGCTTCCCGTCACCACCCATTTTGACTTTAAGATAAGACTCTGTATGTGCTTTGTTTTTTTTTGTTGTTTAATAGTTTGTTTCCCTCTCTAGATTAAGATTAATTTAAATTGTAAACCGACTACCACTTTGCCTCGCTTTATGTAGATCATTTGCTACTTTACCCAATATAGAAACTTGTAAAATTGTTTCGATTTTATTATTTTTATATCCCTTCACCCGCCTCGAGATATCAGTGTCCTAGTCAGTCACCTGACGTTTTGATTGTACCTAGGGGAGGGCGTAACCGCCGGCATACGTAGATCTGAGATCTCCCGGCCGGTTTACCACACCGTGATTTACCCCCCCTACTCCGGTATATCACATGTTACAAAATAGTATAACATTATAATCTATATCCCCAACCTGACTTTCAATATAACTACAAAATAACAAACAAATTAAAGGTTTGCCATATTAAGGTCTAGATGGACCTTTTTATCACGAGCTTTGTCTATGGTAGATTTATCTGTCAAACGGCTCGCGACTAGTATTGATTGAATGTTTTGGTTTTAACTTGACATTTAAAACTCGATTTTAATCTTAAGGTAGTTCTATAATATATCACAAACCTTTTAAATTTTTAAAACACTTAGATAAACGGAAATAAATTATTCATCAAAAGTGCTCCATACCGGTGAAACGCCACAATTTTCAAAACATTTATATTATCATCATACGAACTTTTAATTTTACTAAGAATTTTAATTGTATCCTTTATTTTTTCTATTAAAAAATATTCTAATTTTCACTTATTTTAATTTGCATTGATTCATTTTATAACAGAAAATGAATATGCAGTAGTGATATGTCTAACGATAGATGATGTGTAGGACTACTGTATACTGTATTTACCACTCTACTATTGTGTATAATCTTTTATGCATTTGTATCAAAGTGGTATTTATAGGAAATCTCTTACAAACAGATTTCGTGTATATATATATTTTTATCATCTTTAATAATTGCCTCATGCCAATCATGGAGTTCGAAAAAATCATGTACAATTGCTTTAACCCTACATTTTGAAATTATATCTTTTGTACTAGAGAGACAGGGAGGGAGCTTAGTTTTTACACACTTATCTATACATATTTCTATAGTGTGATGGTTATAGTACAACTGAAAGTGATTGTCGTGGATATTACGATTGTGTAAATGGATATTGCGATTGTGTATGATTGTACAACTGAATGTGATTGTCATGGACATTATAATCTCATTGTTTGTTATGCAAAATCAAATATTGAAAATAATCATTGCCTTTTATCACAATATTGTAGTGTTTAATTATAAAATATTTTTCTTTTAAAAAAGCGAGTTTGACTAAGGCCCGGTTCTTTCAAGTTGGATCAAAGAAAACGTTCTTTTAAAGCATAGATTCTTACGTTCTCCACCAATCAGACGATTCGTTTTCGTAAAAATCTATGCTCTGATCGACCGCTTACTTTGATCGAACTTGAAACAACCGGGCCTAATAAAGTCAAGTAATCAGACGGGCTATTCCAAAAAAAAATCCTGCCAACAGCTATCCAAATTACTCCTTACTGCTTTCTCGGTACATTTAGCTTGTCTTGGTTCACATCTTTATTAATTATAAATATTTTTTCAGAAATTTTACATCTTATTTGAAATTATCTCAAAATGGCTGCCGATACAGCAGTTGTTGTCAACAGTCCAGGAGATACGGTTGAATCATTATTAAAGGAGGCCGAAGCTTTAAAAATAAAACTCGAAGATGAAAGACTCAAATTAAATGATGTTACATGTGAGTAATCTTACTTTTTTTTTAAAGTGTTTATTTTTTTATAAAAAGTTAAAACTATGAGCCAAATTTGTGAATCGATCAGATTACAAAAGTAATACTATTTTTTTTATTTATCTTTAAGAGCAAATCTTAGAATTAACATACACAAATGAGTGATTTATTGTGTTTTCATGTTGATGAGGGGTGGGGAGGGTGGAGGGAAAAGTAGGATTAGGCAGGATTGTGATGTGATTTAAATAGCGATTAAAATCAAGTGATTTTTTTTTAAATCAATGATTTCAATTAATACTTTTTTACTGCAACTAAATCAGGTAAAAAGTGTCAAGGGACTTTCCCCGGCAACAGTTGAGCCTGCGGTGAAACCCAAATGGTTTTATGTTAATTTATTAGTCTTTTTTATTTTCCTTGTTAATTTTCTTGTTAAGTCGGCTTCCTGTAGACTCTGTGCCCGAGACTACCATCTGTGTTCCTTTTCTTGAGCATAAAAGAGCATGCAAACTCGGTCACCCGGAAAAATCGGCATTGGCTGAGCACTTTCTAGATATGGGCCACCATTTTTCATTTGAGCTGAAAATCTTAGGAAACCCCAAAAGTCACCGCACGCGCCTGATCAAAGAAGCAATTGAAATATACAAGCACCCGGTAAACATTCATAGGGATGATGGTCTTAAGTTTAAAACCTCGTGATATCCAGCGCTGCAGGATAAATCAAATCGACGATCCGCACAGTCCGACATCCGTTAGTAGATACACAACACATTACATCAAGATACACACCCTGCTTTCGACACGGTACTGCAACCTAGTACTTAACATAACACAAACTTGGAGACACCCTGACTTCGGTACGATATTGCAAGGTAATACTTAACCTACACTTCAACACACACTCATCACATCTGATGATGGACCCTGCAATGGGATCCGAAACGTTGGCCAGAGAGGTCACATATACACGGCAGAATATCCCAGAAAACTATACACAGAAGATAAATTGAGTGAAGTAGTAGGGTGCTGCTGTGAAATGAATTTTCATTTTATGTCTCGTATAGCGGAGTTAAAAATATCAATGTGGTATAATATATAATAATATTAGTTAAATGGATTTATGGATCTACCTATATTTATGCTTTGCTTAAGATCTTTCTCATCCAGCATATAACTGCTATACACATTTATGGTAGTGTAAGAAGGCATATTAATTTTGCATGCTTTTGCAGCTGAGCTACATCACTCTAAATAATCTGGTTAGATTTATTCTGCATGTATCTTACTATGCTTATAAATATAATTGGTAATTTCTTCTTCCTTCTAGTGGCAACCGTGGCAGAAAGGCTGGAAGTTATAAATTACATGAATATAAAACCAAGACGCGTTTTAAAAGGACATCAGGCAAAAGTGTTATGCTCCGATTGGTCACCTGATAAGAGGCACATGGTATCATCATCCCAGGTAATAAATACGAATGTGATTTTCAAAAAAAAAAAAGCTGTTTTAATTTAAGCTTGTTGGTTTAAGGATGCCTTCCTTGAAGGCAAATTTTTCTTCTATATTTTGATGTTTGAATCGTTAACTTTGTGGTTGGACATAATTATTAATTTGTGAAACTAACAAATTTTGTATAAATCACACTAATCAGTGTGGTTGATACAAAGTTTGTTAGTTTCTCAAATTAATAATCTTTCTTCTGTCTATTCTTCAATCATCCGCATTATCATTATTTTGATTACAAATCAATGCATGAGCTTTCCTCTCCGGTGCTGTAAATTGAGTTGACATTGCCTCTAATTATATGAATATCTCTGTAAATATATTCGATACAAAGTTCATATTTTAGGTATTCTTCTGTAATAAATTACGTATTTAAGTATTTATCCGACACAACAAAATAAAAATGTTTTCTCGAAGAAACTGACGTTAATTTGTTAAAACATATACGTATTGTACGGAGGAGTTGTGCGGGGAGCATAGTGTGCAGTGAGGAGAGCGTAGAACACTATGCCTAATGCACGGGGCTCCGGATTCAAGAGATTGCCGATATTTGCTCTTTAGTAACGGATCAGACGTGTCTTTATTTTATTTATTTATTTATTTATTCAGAAATAAAAGAGATACAAGTTAATTATGTATATGAATAAGAGTGAATATAATGAAGTAATGAAATGAAGCAAATAAAATGAAGTAGTGAAATAATAATACAATAAAATAAGTGACAATTAAACAAAGACATAATTAGATACCCAAGTGAAACTTCATTCATATCTTGTGTCGCAGAGAATTTTTTTCATGTGTTTGGATATTAATTAAGTGTTGCGATGCAGAATAATATTCTTTTGTATTCTTAGTTCATATGAAGACACGATATAGATATCAATGTCGGTGAAAAGTCAATTGTAAGCTCGGCACATTCTTACTATGGATGAGCGTAATCCGGAGTTGGTGCGAGCAACAGGAACGTGGAAGAGGCAGTGTGTTCTAGTAGCCCTTGCTGGGACATAAATGTTTATAAGTGATAATAGGGATGGGCAATATAATTGGTTTCGACAGATCTTACACAAATTGAAAATGTTGAAATTTTTCACACTTTTTCACAATCATTGATACATATATTACTTATACGGGGTGTATCAGAGATAGACCACAATACTTCACAGGTGGATTCCTGCCTTGATTATGAGTCAAAAATGTTCAAGCAACCAATAGTTAAGGAGATATGCGATATCAAAGTTTGCATTTTATTTTCAATATTTCTGAATTATTTCTTGCAAAAAATTGGACTACCATTACAGTAACTTATGTCTAATATGAAAAATTCATTCTCTTTAATACAAGTCAAATAAAGTGATAAAAACCTTTCAATTGGAATTTTTTTAGGTTTTTTATTATTTAATTTATTTTTTATTGAAACAAATGATTTTTTCTTAATCGATACAAGTCACTGAAATGATAAGTCAACGTTTTGTAAAAAATGAGTCAGAAAAAAAATGCAAACTTTGATATTGCATAACTCCATAACTATGATATTAGGTCATAGTTGAATGAATATTTTCGACTCATAATTAAAGCAGGAATATAGTCTTGCGAGGTCATTAATGTTTTCCAAATAACCCTTTACAGTTGGGCCCTTGGTACTCTTTTTTTTCCTTATGATTGCCTACATCCGATAAGAGAAGGCATTATAAAAAGAAGAAGAAAACATGTGTCAAAAATCGCGCACAGGGCTCATGCGCACTGGCTTAAACGAGATTCACAGTTTAAACTGTCATCCATTTAACCACAAATTAATTACACGCTTAAAAAAGATTTCTACGCTCCTGCAGTATTTGATACATGAGTTTTATATATACAAATTAATGATTTTAATAATAAACAAAATTAACTTCAAAAGTTTTCACATACTTTTTCATTTTCAATTATATTATTTGAAATCTTCTTAATGAATTTCTCCTAATCGATTATCAAGTTACTGTAATGATAGTTCAATGTTGTACAAAAAGTAAGTCAGAAATATTGAAAAAAAGTGCAAACTTTGATATTGCATAACTCCATAGCTATTGATGTTAGGTCATGGTTGCTAAAATATTTTCGAATCATAATCAAGGCAGGAATTCACCTGTAAGATATTGTGGAATAGCTCTGTTACACCTCGTATATGTATATATATCAACTACATATTACTTTAATGATTACATAATTAATATACATATAGGTAAAAAATGTAAAATATTCATATTTATCTAATATAAAAATTTCAAAATGTCTACTTTTACACTGAGTTTACAGCACATTTTAATTTTAGCATTATGTGGGAAAGGTTAACTAATACATAGTACGAAATGTTCACCTGAGAATCTTCTTGTGTATATTTGTGTACCTACATACAGTGCACTTCACAAGTTTATTTCTTACAGGATGGTAAAATGATAATATGGGATGCTTTCACAACTAACAAGGAGCACGCTGTGACGATGCCTACGACTTGGGTGATGGCTTGTGCTTATGCTCCATCTGGGAATCTAGTCGCATGTGGGTGAGTTATTGGTATCAAAATGTCTCCAACGTTTGGGATTTTTAGGAGAAGATTTTATAAAATCAAGATTTATCTTACATGTCAAATACAACACAAAGGATCGTCGGAGAGATGGTTTTGAAAAAAAACTACATATTTAAAGTCCTCTATATATATGTTCATTTGGGTACATTAATTTAGATATTATTAGAATTTCAAAGACGGAGGTAGAGACGGGTTTTGAATAAATAGTATATACGAGGGGTATAAAAGTAAAAGTAGCATTATCCCACTGAGGTGTTTCCTTGTTTTATTCAGATAAATACAGTAGCGAGCACAAAAATGTGTCCATCCTTAAGATAATATTTATTTGTAATATGTCAGATTCTGTTATGGTTTATTGATTGATTCCTTTTCACTTCAAATTATAAAGTAACATTGTTTATAAAGGAAAAATAAAAAATATACATTTTAACTGAACTAAAAATACACTAGAGGGTGTTTTTAGTATTCCTTATACTTTTTTGGAGATAATTGTTAAAATTTACTCATATCACACATTTTCAATCATTTTGCTGAGGTTTTACTTTGACAGAGGTTCTCTAAAGGATTCTGGTCAGAACTGTTTCTGGACTAGTACAATTTTATAATAACATTATTTTTCATAATTCTTTGATCTAAAAATAATTAGAAAAGTAGTTTTTTTATAATTTTATTTATGTTAATAACATAACATACGTCTAGAAAAAAAATAACACTTGCAGTTTTTGCTCAACAGATTGGCACAGAGTCATCTAGGAAAATGCACTCAGTAATATGGGAACAATGTATTCCAAACGATGGGATTAAAAAGTCTTCTATAATTTTTCAATAGACTTCTGCTTTCACAGTTTCTTTAATGAAAGCTTATTTTTGCACTTTGTAAAAAGAAAAACATACCTAGATATTTGTCCAGCAGAACGGTTCTTTGTCTCACATTCTGGATTCTATCTAAACCAAAATGGTTGAATTTGCTCTCATCAGAGAAAATAATTCATTTAACTAATTCATTTAATTCAATAACCCATTCGATTTTACCCCAATTTTTATATTTTTTGGCCCATTGTGAAGTTTCGAGATAATCGACTAAACATTTCCAGTAATTTCTAATTTACTAAAAACAAGAGTGCTGTAAAATCCTCAATTACATGTAATAGTAACAATATAGTAAAAGAAAAACATGCTCAGAAACTAGGTAAAATGAAAAATTAAACATTAATTGGTGTTATATATTTTTTTTATATTGTCATCTTTGTTGTATGATCTCGATAATAACTACATAAAATGTTAGAAATATTGTAATGCCATGTTGACAATATGCAAGTGATCTTACTTTAATCATATAAATTATTGTTATTTTATAGAGGGCTTGACAATAAGGTGACTGTGTATCCGTTATCACTAGAAGAAGATGTATCGGCAAAAAAGCGCACAGTTGGAACGCACACCAGCTATATGTCTTGTTGCACTTTTCCTAACTCGGACCAACAGGTGAATACTATTTTTATTTATTAATTCATTTCAATGATTTCTTTCTCCATTTTTGCATGAGGGTCCCAGCCTTATAGGAGTTGGCGAAATACCTTTTCTTCTAGACAGTTAAATTTAATATTTTCACATTATGTTCGGTTTTTCAGACATTACATAAAATTGTGTTGATTCATGAAAGGAGTTCTAAATTATTTTGAATTGTGAATTAATTTATATTCTTCTTACTTAATGGATTAACTTCACATATTGAAAAACCTGAATTCCATTTAGTTCAGTATTTAAATCCAATTTTCAATGAAATAAAGAAGAATTTGAGCTTCAGTGTTAGAATGGGCGACGACCTCACAGGAAAAATGTACACATAATAAAACCTCAAAAACTTGATTTTTTCTGAAAAAATTCGGGTTGTTGGCGTTGGAATTAGATGGAATGGAGTTTGGGGCTGGGTTGAAAAAGGTCATTCTCAGCACCATGTCACAAAGCACCACATCCTCGAAAACTCTAGAGATTCGTTTCATAGATGTCTCAGATTGTTGATCCCGAGATCAAGATCAAGTGATGTAACTCAAAGCAAGAATGGAGTTCCATCATAAATACTTGAAAGGCGCAAGCACCAACAGGGCTCTAAGGTGGGAAAAAGATGAACCTGAAAAGTCCACATGAAAACTCTAGTAGAAGAAGTAACGTGTGACTATGTCAAAAATTACAGAATGTATGCATAAACTTTGAGACGCAGTATGATTGGTTCCCTGGATTGACTGAGGGGGCTATATAGCTGGTCACCTGAGATGCTGAAATTCTATTTAAATGCATTTCAAAGCACACTCCCTGACCCCAGCAATCTGAAGCATAAATGTAAGAGTATAAATGAGAGTATAAATGTAAATAAATGTAAGTAAATATAAGTAAGAGTATAAATGCCTGATGCAATCTATGCGGTAGCAATGTATGCACAGTAAGGCACATCCAAGGTGCTGGAGGTACACAGGGAGAACACAAGTTGCTGGAGGTACATAGCCTGGTAATAACTAGAGCAAACAAAATTTTCATCAAAGATAATGTTACACAGATCAACTTTGTTAGGCTCAGGGAAAAGTGAAGGAGGAAATCAAAAGTCTTTAATAAACAAAAAAGCGTAAGACTAGAGTTCAATTTACGGGGCAATATATGTCCCAAAGAGAACTGTCCGCTACAGCACTGAGTCTTGTACCTAAGTACACTTAAGCGGGTTTTCTTGGTTGAGCTGGCAATGCCCTGGGAGATAAACATCCCAAAAGATCACACTTATAAGTTGAATAAATACAACGGTATATTGGATATATGAGATCTCCAAAATGGAGTGAGAGGACTGCCAGCTAAGTCGGTTTACGTCTGTTTCAAAGATTTGGGACTAAATAGATCACAAGTAAATGTGATTCCTAGAAAGAATGACGAATTATTACATCTGATTACGCAAATCCAAAGAACTGAATATTCTAAGGCTTCCTCTTAACGCTTCTAAGCATGCATGCATAAAAATGTACCTCTGAAGGGGAAAGAAGGCAAGGGAAGATGTAGTGAACATGGCCATGGCATAAAGAATCCTTAAACCAGAGAATGACATATTGTAAGCCCTTCCTTCTCATGCTTGCTCCGTGCGGCGAACCAGAATTTGGGGATTATCTGATCCCGTTCTGGTGAGACCTTGGATGCTAATTTTTCCATAAAAACAGATTTATACAAATTATTAAACTTTTTGTTAAGTTCAGTGATGGAGTTAAATTTTGAATAAATTTATAAATGATCTGTCAAGCTACCACAAAATAAATAATTAATATAAGTCTTGTTATTAAAATAAAATAAAAAACAAATAAATTTGCATTTTAAAATAGAAAATTCTGAAAATTCAAAATAATTTCTTGAAATATGCAAAAATATAGATATTTTTCACAAACTTGGTAGCTGAGTTTTACGATTTTTGGCGAATTTTGCAATTTCATCATATTTTTTTGTACCTTGAATTTCGAATAAACGGGTCTCTGCGTAGTTTGTAATGTTTTTTATGGGTTCCTTGAATTTCAAATTAACAAAGTTCTACTGCATTGTAAAGAAAACAAAAATTACTGTCCAAATTCCACCTACGTATGTATTTGAGTGTTTTTTAACAATTTTTTTTCAGATTCTGACAGGGAGCGGGGATTCAACATGCGCTCTATGGGATGTGGAGTCTGGTCAGCTTTTGCAGAGTTTCCACGCTCACGCAGCCGATGTCATGGCATTAGATCTCGCTCCGTCTGAAACCGGCAACACATTTGTATCCGGGGTAACACCAATTTTTTTAAAAATAAAACTGAATATTTGTTAATCGTTAGATAAAAGTATACTTTTTAAAATCTAGGTTCTGCGAATCTGTTCAATTGTTGTTTTTTTTTAGTATAGTTAAATAAAGTTTTTTTTATGATCTGTTGCAGAGTTGCGATAAGATGGTTTTGATTTGGGACATGAGGACTGGGCAGGTAGTGCAGTCATTTGAGGGCCATCAATCAGATGTCAATAGTGTCAAGTTCCATCCAAGTGGTGATGCTGTGGCAACAGGTTCTGATGATAGCACAGTAAGTATCTCACTACATAATACTTTTAATATGTATGTTTGCCACATATGGCTGTAAAAATCTAAATGCATCTCCGGGTCAAACCTATCAACCTTTTGCTGAAAAATTTTTAGTATCCCTCACACCAATTAAAATAAAATTTATTTTGATTGTATTCAGGCAGGATTGAATAGGTAGTATAGAAATTATTTAAATTTTCTAGTAAATATAAACTGAAATACCTTTGGCCCTGACCAACTTTTTTTAATTTAAAAAAATTGTGTTACTGTTTTGATACTTAAAATTACTATTAAAAATTACTATTATGTATTATATTGTAAAATAACAAAATATTTTAAGCAAAATGATTATAATTTTTTTGATGTTGTATTTGTCTTATGTATGTATATCACTTAAATAGACATAATTACCTTCATTTTATTACATGGCTTATCACAGTTTTCTTGTAATAGAATTGCCTGGTATTAAATGGCTAAAAAAAAATTAAACGGCCGGAGCTTGAACCCCGGGCCAGCAAACTCGAACTGTCGCCTCTCCATGGACCGCCAAAAAGATATTATAAATATATACTAGGACTTAACAAAGACGCAAACCAGTGTTCCGCCATTTTTGATGGGTTACAACTAGTGTTGAATTATTTGTTATATGGTAGTTGTAATCTTATATTTATTAACATATTATCAAAGTATGTATTTAATCATTAAAACTCGCTTTAAATGTGTTTGGTTTAGTACATTCTGTGTTAGATAATTTTATTAGGTCTTTTTCTAAATACATACATGTGTATCGTATTTCAGTGTCGACTTTTTGACCTACGAGCTGACAAAGAGGTTGCAGAATATAGTAAAGAAAGTATTATATTTGGTGTCAACTCAGTTGACTTCTCCGTGAGTGGTGAGCGTTTTAAAACTGCATTAATTATAATATTTATAATGTATAACAAATGGCTCTCATACGAGAGCCATTTGTTATATGCTCATTTGTTATGCAAACTAGTACATTAGTTTATCAAATAGTTACTATGCGGAATTTTGTTTTTAAATGAGATAAGAGATAAGAAGTACTAATATAATAAATAACCAGATCTGTCCATAACGCTCTGAACTTTGTAGGAACTGAAAATAAATATTGCATAATTTCAAAAATCTTAAAACAGACATTACCTAATACAGTAGTCTCATTTATTCAAAATTCCAGGGACACAAAAAAAACATTTCGAACTACGCAAAACCTCATTAATTCGAAATTCAAGGCACAAAAAAAAATTTGACGAAAATCATAAAACTCATGGAAAAGTCATTAATTTTGTGAAAAACATCGGTATTTTTGCATATTTCAAGAAATCATTTCGAAAACATAATATTTCTTATGCTGATATAAAGATCGCGAAATTTCTACTACCAAAGTACCCGATATTGACATATTTGTTCTCACATAGAATTATTTTTTTGTCAAATTTAAAAAAAAAATCAAATTATGAGACCTAAAATGTATTGATTTGTAGGCATAAGGGGCAAAAATTATTTCGAATTACTTATATATATATACATATATATATATATATATATATATTTATGTTTTTTATTTATCCTGGTTAATCTAGTATGAAATTTTGGGAGTAATGGATTTTGAAATACACAAATTGTGGCGAATTTCGAATTATCGGGGTTCGAATTAATGGGGTTTTACTGTATGTAGCACATTAAGATCGATCTTGATTTATGATAAAAAATCTAATTATTTCAGAGAAAAAAACTGACATTATATTTATATTTTTAATTTTTATACTCATGTTTTGGTGCTATACAGATATTGTTTAATGTATGTGCTTTTTGAAATTTATATTATATTCTTTATGTAAATGCCTATACCTAATGGGCGTAAACAACTAAATAAAATAAAGTGAAGAGACGTGGCGTACAGATGCAAAATCGCCACTATCCATATGGGCTCCATATGGATAGTGGCGGCTTTGCATCTGTACGCCACAAATATGCTCATTTTGTGTGGAAAGCCAAATTTCAAACAGTTCTCCTGTAAAATTGCTTTTTTGTAGATGCTTAGTTTAGAGACCGTTGATATGTATTGCTGTAGTGTTAAATGAATAATAATTGAAATGAGGGTTTTATAGTTTTATCATTCTGATTTTGTCTGCTCGTCGCTAATAACTGTCAATTGATGTATTGGAGTGGTATTTTTATATCTATCAATACCTAAAATTAAATTATTATAGATATGCAATACCTTAATATATGTAGATATTTTTGATTTTGTTATATATTTTTCAGTAAGGGAGTAATTTAATATATTTAGCATAGTAGACGTACACACTTTCATTAAAAATGAGAATTTTACCCCAACACCAGGGGCATGCAGTGAGAATAAGAAGCATGACTATTTCCTAAGCATATACATATTTTGAAAAGAAATTGAAATAAGAGATATATCTTGTAATATTCCTATCACAATAATTAGCATATTATTCAGATTTTAATATTTCATAATACTATTCTGACAGATAAAATTAATTTAATTTTTTTTCCAAATATATGTTTAAATAAAAGTCATGCTTCTTGTTCTCAATGCATGCCCCTGCCTTACACTTTACCACAGTCAAAAGCAAAAAGCAAGATATATCTATTTACCACTTTTCTGTGCAAATTATTTATTGTTCAATCCAAGTATGTCAGCATTGTAAATAACAATGCTGTTTATATTATTTGAAGGGTATAAAAGCTAAATTATATATAATCTTTGCTCTTAATAGTAATTTGGAAAAATGATTTTGAAAGGGATAGAGCTATATTTCCTATAAAATCTCAATTTCAGTAAATTCTAAATTAGTACCTAATCCTTGATAACTGCATTCAAAACATTTTTCTTTATATTGCTGCCTTTGCTTTTATACCCCTCATTTATAGTCGCAGAGGATTTGAGGACTCCTTATTCATTCAACACTCACTCACATCTGTATGTATTTGTTCTGTTCTATATCTATAGGTCGGCTTTTGTTTGCGGGCTACAATGACTATACTGTGAATGTATGGGATACCTTGAAGTGTGCAAGAGTGTGCCTTTTATATGGGCATGAGAACCGTGTGTCCTGCCTCCAAGTCTCCCCTGACGGTACAGCGCTGTCCACAGGGAGTTGGGACTATACTCTCCGAGTAAGCTTTCACAGTTTTTCAGATTATTGGGTGATAGAAAACTATAAAATTTATTTAAAAAATGCTTTATTATATTTTTTAAATTTTATTCTCTAGCATTTTTTTTGTTGGTGTATTTATATAAATTAAATTTGAAGAAATGGGTCAAGCATTGGTGCTGAGTTTATTTTCAAAATATATTTAACCTGTTTATTGAAAAAAAATTATAAAATTTTATCTGTTTCAGGTATGGGCGTAAATTCATACAGGATTTACAGGGATCTCTAATATTCTGTAATTGTTGTATTATAAGTTTAATTATATAATTAAATTGATGTGTCATCGCCATAAGTCTAGTCATTGGAACAAATTCAAGAACTAACATTAAAAAAAATGCGTAACATAATTTTTTATGTTAGCTATATTTTTATTTGATTTATGTGAAACCATTTAAATCTGAATACATTTACCATAATTAGTTACCATTTTTAAATTAGTAGATATACAAATTAAATAAAGCATTTAATATTATTTTAAATTGACTGCATAAATAAGTATTGTAGAAACAGTAGGAACCTGTTACTTCAAACCCCTTTGGTTAGAAATTATTGTGTATGAATGTATTATGAATTTCAAACTAAAATAACTTCATCAATTCAATTATCTCTGAAAGCAATAATCATAATTATTCTGAACCTCTTGCATCACAAATCAATAAATTTTTATATTTTGTAATTTGAAAGTCTAATTCGTAAGGGAGTGGTGAATTTGGTATCATTGTTTTTTCACACTTATATCATACCTTACTTTTGTATCTTTGCTTACTTTGAAATATTTCGATATTTCGGCATTTCAAAACAGTGTCGCCGGACAAAATTATGCGATGTTCTTTATTTATTTTTTCTAAATCTTATTGTGATTTACTTTTTTTACAAAGTTTAAGGTTTTGTAGTTAGAGGAATTAGCACAACTCATTATTTCTTTTTGTCGGTCTTTAAAATTTTAAGTCTAATTATTTAAAATGGCAAATTTTTTGTGAGATATATGCGTTTTTTCTATAATGCAGTTTCTTCATCACTTCTAATGCCAAGAAATATGTTACATAGTTCATAGTCAATGTAATATATCGACAAAATTAGTCAGCGTCGAAAATAGTATTCTTTATACATATTGCTATCATTGAATATTGTTAATTTTAAAATATGTATATGAATATTTACTTGGGTGAAGAAATAAAGATTCCCTATTTTGGATGTGAATACTGAAAAATAGCATCCGGTCCATTATTGGATTATTGGATGAAAACATTTTTGAGAGTAAATAATTTGCTCCACAGGCGCTGGTAAAATACCTCCAAATTTATTGGACGAAATTCAACAATGTAGTTATGATTTTCATATTGTATAATAGTTGTTATTTTATTTAAGTATTCGAGAAACATAAGTATTTGCCTACTGCTAATATTTAAATACTAACATTAGGGAATATGTATCTTGAAATTTAGATGTTTGCTCCATTGATTTTCTTGTATTCCATTTACAATGCATGTATCTTGAGGTTTGCTTTGTAAAGTTAAGTTGACGCTTGCTTTGTGAAGTTAAGTTTCTCATCGATGGATGTCCAATTTTCTTTGTATGTCAAAAAGTTCAATGTCTGTTAGCTAGGTTTTTATCTAAAATCTCATTTTCAGTATTTTCGAGTAATTTATATATTTTATTTTTCTCCATTTTTTATTATGAGACTGATAATTAAATATGTATTCATATCTATCATCGTCATTGGCGCTAGGGGCGAGGCCGACTGCACAAACGTTCTACAGGCATCCCTGTCTAGCCAAATCTCTTCAGCCTGAAACTCAAAATCTATCCAGATTTTCCGACAGTTCCCTCGAAGTTCATTTGGAGAGTTATAAAGTTCTTTCATATCTATCATTTCAGTTATTTCATGAACATTTTTTAGTAAAACTTTTAGTTATTTTCTGTCACCTAATTCGTCATTGTAATGTATTAACTGAAAATACAGGTATGTATTTCCAAAATATTTTATAATTTGTCAAATGTTTTAGATTTATTTAGAATTTCAGCACATACTCACAAAATTTCAATCATATTTAATACAATGCAAATTCAGTTCAAAAATGTGTGATGCGATGGAACAAGTGGATAGCATGGAAAATAACACTTGCAATAAATTCATGTAATTAAAAAAGTTTTATTGTATAAAACATTTTGGAAAAGCAAGCCTCACAAAAGTATAAATTACTCCCAACAATTTACTAGGTTTTTTAAATTATGAAAAAATTGTTTAGCATTCAAAGTCAACAAAGTATGACGTGTAATGTTCTTGGTAGGTAATCTCAGTGTTAAGTATTATTATATTTTAGAATATGTATATTAACTAGTGATAAAGGGTACCACCAGTTTTAATAACACCTGATGTGGCTGCCCATAGTTTGTGATTTTAGGATTAGCAAGTTGATTGGTGGATGAAATAGAGACCGGGTGATTGCAAGAATATTATTCTTTGTACTTAATAGAAAAAATAAAATGAAGACTTAATTCATCTTTAATTCAAAATGCACAGAAATTAAGGAGTTACTGTTGTAAAAATAGTAGAAATTTATAATATTTTTTTTAAAATCAAAAATACTAATTACTGTTTTTAATTTTAGTATTTTAAGTCATGCTTTCAACTGTGCTGGTCGGAATGTATCTCTCATATACAAGAAATGTATATTCCCAAATTTGATCAATAAGAAATGGAATTGATTAATTGAAAATTAACAAAATAACAATGTGTTGCTGTTATCCACTGATATTTATGTTGAATCTTGTTAAAGAAATATTAGACAGCCCTCCAAAGATAATGAATCTTTCAGATACATTGTGATTAACATTATTTCACTTTGTTATGAATAAATAAGGGTTAAATTAAAATACGACAAAGGCTAAATTTATCAAACATTTTCAATTTTGAGATGTATTTTTCACCACAATGGTCTTGTGAATTCATACTATGTATAAGTATTGAGTCATAATATTATTTATGTTTAGATGAGTTTGACGGCAAGTTTTGGTGCTCAGTTAGCACATATGTCTTTAGTACATCAAAAAAAAAAATATTTATGCTTTTAGCTATCATCAATGTGTTAAATTGATAATAATTTATTCAAATTTATGAACTCAACAGTGCACAAAATTGCAAAATAGCACTGATTAATTTAATCTGGGGGTCATCCAGATTTTGTCCCTGTCAAATATGTATTCTGATTCTTAAATAGATATTAATTGACAATGGCAAGTAAACAACGATTTGATCATTTAAATGTCCTTGTGAGGAAATAATATACACACTTAAAAAAAATTAAAAGTGCTGCAACACAAAAATTCCCATTATTTTATGATGGATCATGTGCTACATTTATGTTCCAAATTATAATTTTTTGTAATATGTATCAGAGAATCTGATTTATTTTTATACATTTGATTTATTATATTTTGTTAAGTAGTAACACTTATTATTATTCTCAGTTTTGAAACTGGACTTGGTGAACTTATATATCTATATTTATGTTATATTCTTTGTTAAATGAGACATTGTCATAAATGTATAGTTTGTGGCTTTCTTGTACATGTACTTACCTTATGTAACTTAAATATCCAAACCCTCCACAAGACCAAAGGTTATGTATTATGTATAAAATTTATTTCAATGTTATAAGTAGTTTTAATATTTTTTACAATCTGCAAGATCTACAGATGGACCAAAGAATTTCCTAAATATTCTGCGAATAAAAAGTGCCATCGTTACGTGAGGGTAACCACAATCCGCATATTGGTATGCTAAACTTTTTGATACATTCTGAAATAATTCACACTAAACTCACGAAAGTAACATTTAGCAGAGATGCGAACACGGAATATGTGTCGCATAAACATTTTTACTATTTTCAAAATAATCTAAACGCTTGGTTTATGAAAATAGGACTGACTTGCATGGGGCTTGAACCACTGACCTTGGATCATTAGGTGAGTCATAACCACTAGATCAACAAGCTAAGTGTTAATTATGACTTCACAAGTATTGCTTTGTAGTAATTAACATTAACACTTTTTTCTTCCATAGATTTAATAATTTTGTCAGTGTCTAATAATAACATATATATATGTATAAAAATATAAACATATATATATTCAAAAGTTTTAAAATGATCGTAATTTGAGGAGTTGCAATAATCAGATTTTGTGCAATTTATTCATAACTTGGTTCCTATTAAAATGATTTTTTAAATTTCAATTACTTTAGTAATATTGTGGCTTACAATAAACAGGTTCAATAACTCGTTTATATGGGTTACTTTCCAAACTACCATTGAAAAGACAATTTTTTCACTTGCCAAGGGATATTAAAGCCTTGAAACATGTTTACGTTTTCATTTATTAAGTACATAAAAAACTGATGATCCACTCGCTTGTCCCTGTCCAAAATAGTGGACTTGCGCGGAGATCCCTTGAAGCAGTCATGTCCAAGATAAAATGAAGCAGCCATGTCCAAGATCGCGCGTTGCGCGATAAAAACCTTTTATGTATTCAAAAGATTTCAAGTAAAAAAAAACTGATCACGATAAAAATTAACAAAAAATGTCGTTTGTTTGTTTATTGATAAACAATTACATATTATCTTTGTACTCTTACATAGAAAATAATGTAATTACGGTAAATCATGCGTTACGCGGCCGGTCGTTTGTTCCGTGGCAATCCTAACTATGTTTGTTAAAATGCAGGGCAAGCAAGTGGATACATATAGGAAAAATACTAAAATGCTTATGTTTCAAACGCAAATTCTATACATAAAAAAGTAAGCGCAGTGTATCATAGAGATTCCAAACAATTGTTCCGAGTTGAGATGTACATTACATGTCTCTTTGAGTCACATGATGTGTGCCACAGCATCATATATATATATATATATATATATATATACGTATATATTCTACCTCCAAACATATTCTCAAATCTGACTAGGCTAATATTTTTCTTACATATCGACGGTATAATATCGTAATCCACAAATCGACGATTTAGAGTTTCTTGTGCATTTCATATGTATTTAATCATATTTTTAATTCCAAGAAAGAAAAAAAAATATTTTGCAATAAATAACGCTTTATTATAATTTTTTTTTTCTTTCTTGGAATTAAAGATACAATTAAATACATATGAAATACACAAAAAATTCAAAATAGTCAATTTTGAGTTTTTTGTGTATTTCATATTATACGTAGGAGCTGTCATCAATATATATTTATAATTATTACTCATTTCTTATTACAGTAAAACCCCGTTAATTCGAACCCCGATAATCCAAAAATTTTCAAACCCACAAGTCCCAAAATGTTAATTTCACAGTAGATTAACCCTGATAATTCGTAAACCCCAGTGATTTGTAATAATTTTTAGCCCCTTGCGCCATAAATCAATACATTTTAGTTCACGAAATTCGATTTTTTGGAAATTTGACAAAATACATCGATTTTTTCACAAGTCAGAATAACAAATATGTCAATATCGGGTATAGAAGAAATATTGCACATTATAAATACACAAAGCGTTTTCAAAATGATTTCTTGAAATACGCAAAAATACAGATGTGTTTCACAAAATTAATGACTTTAGGTTTATGATTTTTTGGTGCATCGCATCCTTGATTTTTTTTTTACCTTGAATTTCGAATTAATGAGGTTCTATTGTATATACAGAAAACAATGTCGCATGACTCTAAAATCTTGTATTTCACACAATGTTCAAATTAATAAAAATATTTCTTGCAATACTTCATATAAGCTTCTAAGAATGTTCTCCCATTTCTTATTTAACAGATTTATTAATACATATTAATCAAGTACTAGTTTCTAAGTTTCTATGTATCTGTGTATTTCTAGATCTATGTTATTGCGTATTATGAAGTCTTGCACAATTATTTTTAATAAACTTTCCAGACTTTTTTATGAAATCATTATTGATTGTTAAGTTTACCTTTGTAGTTATTAATCACACTTCAATATCACTGCCAACAAATGTGATGTATAGTGTTTTCATCAATGCATCCATTTGCGGAGACTTTAGAATAAGTGGTCATGTATTTTACTGTCATATATTTAATTAAGAAATATGTTAATATTAGGTCCTTACATATGAAATTGACGTTTTACCGTACTGGCAAATTTGATCTCAAATATCTTCTCTTTGGTTAGGAATTCCAAATCCAAATTTTTACAGCTCTTTACTCATGTATTTGTGTTTTAAAAATTATAATTCATTTGTTTTTTCCTCAATTGTTTTTTTCTTTGCGAGACTCAGTTTACAAAATGAAAAACTTGAAATATCGCGTTATTTACGAGTACGAGTTCCACCGTGGCACCAGTGCTGCAGAAACGGCTCGAAGGATTAATGATGTGTATGGCGACGGTGCCGCAAAAGAAAACACAGTGCGTTTTTGGTTCAAACGTTTTCGTTCTGGAAATTTCGACCTGCAGAACAAGCCCCGTGGACGGCCGGAGACCAAAGTTGATAATGAAGAATTGAAGGCTATTGTGGAAGCGGAATCCATCGCAAACCACATCCGAGTTAGCTACAGGCTGCGTTGTTAGTGATAAAACTGTTTTAATCCACTTGAAGCAAATTGGTAAGGTGAAAAAGCTTGAAAGGTGGGTACCTCACGAATTGAGTGAAGCAAATCAACAAACGCGAGTTACTTGTGAGCGTTTGGTGGACTAGTGCTGGTGTCGTTCACTACAGCTTTCTTAAATCTGGCCAGACGATTACGGCAGATGTCTATTGTCAGCAACTGCAAACCATGATGGAAAAGCTAGCTGCTAAACAACCGAGGCTGGTTAATCGCTCTAGGCCACTGCTGCTTCATGACAACGCTAGACCACACACTGCACAACAGACGGCTACCAAATTAGAGGAGCTTCAATTGGAATGTCTAAGACATCCACCGTACTCTCCGGACCTTGCCCCAACAGATTACCATTTTTTTCGAAATTTGGATAACTTCTTGCAAAGGAAAAAATTCAACTCCGATGGGGCAGTCCAAACCGCCTTCAAAGATTTTATTGATTCCCTTCCGAATGGTTTTTTTAGTAAAGGGATCGATGAACTACCTATGAGATGGCAAAAGTGCATAGATAGCAATGGTACATACTTTGATTAAATAAATATATTATAATAAAAAAAAATCGACTTTATGTTCCTCCCATACTAAACGTCAATTTCATATGTAAGGACCTAATATAAGTTCAGATCATGTATGTTACTGTTAATCATACAATTATGAAGCGTGCAGATAGAATCAAAATGTGTGATTGAAATTTTGCACAAATTTACTTGTGCAACAAAATGTCACTGATCTGCAAATACATAATCCATTTTTATTATTGTTAGTTCCCAGACCATCCCTGCAATGAAACTTCTATAGTTGAGAGTCAAGGTATTGTAGTTATAACACATCGGTTTTGGTCACCCAAAATTCTTCTCCACAGTGAATTTTTATGACTTAGGACGTTTACCTGGGCACTATGTTTTAAATGGCATTTTTACCAATTATTTCATATTAATATGCAGATGTTCCATACTAAATTTAGCCATTATTATGCCATATTCTAGAGAGACCATACTTGTATTGCTATCCTCAGAGAATCTCGAGACACTTTGAAATATGCAAATTTTTCTTTTAATATAATTTTTTAATTTTACACGGTCTAACAGAATCGTGGTGGATATTTGTTTTAACATGTTACATAATATTTAAATTATTTTTAAAATGTTAATCTGTTTGATATATATGTGTTTCTGAATCATAATTAATTAATAATTCATTTACGACTTTCGAGGCACATACTTTGGTAAAGCAAGGTTTTATAATTTTTTGTGTAATATGATTTTCCATAAATTAACTTTTCATGCCAAATAATTAAGGAATGTTAGGGTGTGCTGTAACTTTCTCAATGTACCTATGTTTTTTCTCTATGTATCACAAATATACAGATAGTTGAAAAAATGTTTCTTATTGCCATAAATTCCTTGCCTCACCCGTTAATTGTTCTCATTCTCGATAATATTTCTTTACTTCCATCTCTCCGAGGGAAATATGGACCAAATAAGGCACCCACAATGGTTGTCTGATTGTAAAGTTTTAACGAAAAATTCCAGTACATCATCTCAGCTGCAGTCTAGCTCTGTACCATTAGCTGTTGGATATATTATAGAAAGTCATGCAAAAACATAAAAATCAAACAAAAAAAAGGTGATGTTTAGAAAATAAATTTTATTACTTAACAATAAAAATGAACGTATATAATATTATCTATTAAAATATAATGAAATAAGTGGCAGAATGAAGTGAAAATTGGCAGTAAGTTTTATTCAAAGCCTTATTGGACTGTAATATTTACACATAATAGTGATGTGAAGACGTTTCGAGAAGCAGGTGGTTGGGCCAGACACTGCTGCAGCAGATATTTTAGATTTCGCTTGATATTTAGTTGACTTTGAAGCATTACTTGTTTCAGCTTATCCTTTTTTCCTAAAAACAAAGGAAACAAAAAAACACAAGTAATCAATATTTTGTTTTATTAACTGTTAATGAGATATAAGATCCGTTCTGGATGAACAAATAATACAATGGACTACGTGTAGAAGTATAACGTACAACCACAACTCTAAAGAAACATGTAAAAATCAACAAAGTTTCTAAACCCACTAATTTATTATCGAGTATCAACAAAATGTTATGTGGTAAGCTTGTATTGGGAAAAGTAATGTTTTTAATTTAGTTCAAATTTCACAATTTAGATATTACAAGCATAAATATTAACTGTGTGGGTACAGAGCACATAACTGATATTCAAATGGTAAATGAATAAAGGAAATGCAAAATATATAAATCTGAAAGTCAGTAAAGAATGCCGTTTTGCAAACCCCACCACCACGATAATAAGGTTCATAATCAATATTGTGAGTTACTTAAATAACAACTTTGATTTAACAATATTATATTTAATAATTCCATAATGAACAACTTCTATGGTTTCCTTTTGATAAAAATATGAGATATTTATATTATATAAGCCAAATAACTAGAAAGGATCGTAGCATGCCTTAATAGTATTTCATCAAAATATATCTAATAAATGATTCACATCAAAATGTTACCAAAAGTCACCGACGAAATAATTGTGAATAAATGTGTAAGAAAGGAAACATGCAGAGCTGTTAAATGTTATCAATATAGTTTAAAAATGGAGTTATCCTAATTTTGTTACTAAAATTAAGTATATTTGGTGCTCAAAGAGACGAGGCAATGACGAGACACACCGATACATGGCACCAAGCATCTATTCCTCAGGAAGGAGCAAAGGTCTCTATATCTCGCTTGGGGAAGAAACTCTAGAGCAGTCTCTCTGACTTATTGCCAAGTGGACAGGGGCGGGTGGCAGTGACTGACTACAGATTGCTAGGGAGATTGAGTGAGACGATGAGTGGTAAACCTGCACTGCATCCACGCACCCCCTTAAGCGCATCGCTCCATGCAACCATCTATCTATTAAGAAGAGAATTACCTAAGTGTATTTGATTTGTATTATATAGATACAATATTAATTGAAGTGCAACATTAATTCCAAAGGTAAAACCACTACAAGGTCGAAGGCATGAAAGAGAGATGTACTTTACATTATTCATGCGCATCGCATGGACACTATCTTAGGATAATATCACGTAATCATTTTTCATTTCTAATGAGTGCATTTCTCAGAAAAGATCCAAATGGCTCTAACACGGGTTTCTTATCAAAAGCGTTTTTGTTATTTGAGAATAGAAATAAGGTCAGAACTCCCCTTAGTACACATACAGTAGAACATTTCAATATTACGTAACTTGTATGACACAATAACAAGTGAAATGTAATAAAACAATTAATTGTATAATATGGTGGTTAATTTAAGGTTTTATTAAGTAGATTAGAATAACTAATTATTATTAAATTTACATAAGTACATTTTTAACACGGTATTAAAGATGTGAAAATGGCAAAATTGTAGCAACTGCTATCATACAAAAATTAGGATATTAACCAAACATATTTAAATATATTATAAAGTAAAAAATATATGCTTTGTAAGCTAATATACGTAATAATAAGGTTTATGTGAATGTGTAATTTTGACATAAAAAGCTCCGCTTTAAATCAAAGGATAAAATGTAAAAATCACTTACACATTTGTAACAAATCACTATAGATAAAATCCATTAGTATAGTCAGATTTTAAATCATATTGTAAATATTTATTACATTTAATTTTGTCAAAATAAATTGGGAAAAATACTAACTTTTCTAAAAACATTCCCTGATAACAAGTACATACATACAAACAAAATAGAGTGTGTTATGCTACAATATACTTAATTTTAACCTATGTATAATATACATTTTTTCTTTATGTACACATACAATGCCATGAAAACTGGCACAATATTTTTTTACAGACTGTTCATCGTCTTGAGAATGTGATTTCTCCCAGAAATGTTAATATTGCTGAATTAATAATGGTCTTCGGGATTAAACAGGGAATTTAGGATTTTATTAATTATGTACATGCATTTTTAATCAGCTACAAATTTTATCTGGTACAAAATACTATAAAGTTAAATTCACTATGATGAAATATTATATTTAGTCAATAAAATGGAAATAATATTAGTACCTTAGTGATTAAGGTAAATACCAAACTAGTTGGCTTCTAAAATGTTTCAAAAGTTTTCTCTTTTTATAAGTACTTTTTAAGGTTTTCAAGTGATTTGGTGCACAGCACCAGTTCACTTGTTTAAGTAAGTGCAAGAAGAACATACAAATTATTTCTTTCTTTGTACGCATCTTGGGAACTGCAAAAGGTACCAAACCGCTTGAATCATAATTTATTTAAATATTTTGAAACTTCATTTGCTTTAATTATGAAAAATAAAAATTTGAGAAATACCTAAACATCAAAAAGAGAAAACTTCTAAATGGACTCAGATATTTAAAACTATTTAAAGGATTATTGATAATCCATAATTACATTTTAACATTATTTACGGAATTTTTAAAGTAAAATACATTTTCTAATGTAATGTACAAACTTTTGCTTATAGGTTTGTGAAATATCACAAGAAGTATGTCTACAGCGATAGGGACTTTCTTGTGTTGAATTTAAATTTGAATACAAATCAGCACATGAGCTTCTTTACACACTATGATTTATTACGTTCATATAGTTACAGGTTTTCAACAGAATATTTAATTTTATCTGCAATGGTCGATACCAGCTATGATTCGTGATTTAGTGACAAAATTCCATCGTATTTGTATTGGTTTCAATCACATTAACCATTGAAGATGTAAGAAAATAATTTAGATTTGAAAAAGTCATATTTGGAAAAATAAGTCTTTGTAAATTTGCTTGAGTTAATATCTATAATTTTATGGGCAGTCATTGAATAAATTGCGACTTGGGGGTCCTGCATGCTAGACATTTAGGTCATCTACCATCCTTAAAGATTCACGAGAACTTTGAAAAATTAATTGTAACAAAATATTTTTATTGATAATGTCAGCCACTAGAGTAACTTTTTATTTCTACGAAAATACAAATTATGAGGTTCTTTTGGGTGTCAGTTATTCTACATTCAATATGTATGCATAGTAAAATTGGGTAAATTCAATCATTCATTAAGATTATTATGTGCATATTTTAATTTGACATAACTACATATTTATGTATTTAATAGATACATTTTATCATATTCTAGTAAATCCTAATTTACCTAAAACAAGAATAATCAATAAGTAAATAGTTCAGTATTATTGATGAATTAAAATAAAATAAATATTTAATCTGAAATCAAAATTAAATTGTATCGGATAGTACTAATATTGCATCCATTACTGAAAACACGCAATTCAACATTAATTTTACTATAAAGAGAAATCTCTCTTGACTTGTGATGTACTCAGTTTGTGACATCAAAATATTGTTTTATTACAATAATCTCAATTAAAATAAATGATATATTTTTAGTCCGAGTTTTTTTAATCGGTCTCTCGCAATAATTTTTCAAAGTGTATGTGAAAACTGACAGCAGGCTGAGGACAGCTGACCGAGATGTGTAGCGTGGAGGGCCCTTAATGTTTGAGGTAAGACATTATACATGGCACACCATCCTTAATGTTCCAAACAGGCACTCACTTCACTCAAACATTTCCATTTGTGTGGAGACAAGTCTTCTCGAGGAAATACATACATTAAGCTTTAGCAAGTTTTACTATTAATTGTAACACACAATGGCAGTTTGTATAGGCTCCTTTCCAACAATTAATATACTTTTCAAATATAAATATTATCTTCATATACAATATCATAAATTAACAATTGTAAAATAGTATTTTGACACATCTAAAAAACGAAGGCAACTGACAAGCAACAAACATCTCTTTTAAGCGTCATACAGACTTTGCATATACAAATAGCATCAACTTCACCACCAAACTAAACTGCACAGACTTTACAAAATCGTAGATGGAAGTGAAAAGAGAACGCGATACAATAATAATGAAACTATTCCTGATGTTTCGAGGAGTTTTGGCAGTGCACAACACTTTTCATTGTTTCGTTATCAATATTTGTATAAGTTGATGTTTTGGTTATACACTCTGTTTCTTATTAAATACCATTATCTCACTTTCTGTGTCGCACATCCTGATCCTTCCCGTGATCTGGAGTTTGTTTCCTGAAAATATTTAATGGTTCCATGAGATCGAGCAGCTGACGATGCGTGCACGGTGGATGTCAACATAATCTACTAGACACCATTTTCAAGAAGCCAGTTGGATAGTAAGAAATAAAATAAAGAATGCCTAAAGAATACGGTGAATAAAATATGTAGTCACGAGCCATCTGAAGAGTTGTGCAGACAAATCAATAAAAACACAGAAACAAGCGATAGAATGTACACTTGAAATTATATAAAAACCAAACTATTGAATATGTTTCAAGTCTATATACTAAATATGTATCAAAACATTTGTCAAATACTACTGCACAGAGAAGCCAGCCATTGAAGAATGTGAGTTTTAATTTTTTTGGATAATATAATGTATTTAAGTAATCCTAAAAAAGTTGTATGTATTGGAAGTTATATAACAGTTTAATAGTCATGTATCTTGAAAATGAGTGTGAGTGGGTGAAAAATATTGTGTTTTCTAATATACAATGCATTTTTATGCAGGGTGCCCGCGGCTAGTAGCAAAAAGTTCGGGGAGTCTTCTTCATTCAATTTTGGATAGAAAATATTCTTTGCATTTTGGGTGAAATGTCAACAATTCCGGAGATATGCCACCTTAAAGGTTGCATTTTTTCAATATTTCTGACTTATTTTCTGTAAAGCATAGGAATCACTACAGTAACTTATATGTAATATTAAAAATTTAATTGCTTTAATACAAATCAAACAATATGATAAAAACCTTTCTACAAAATATTTTTCAAATTTCTGCGTGGTTTTAATCTTTTATTTGACTTGTATCAAAGCGAATGATTTTTTAATATCCAAATAAGTTAGTGTGGTGATTGCCCAACACTTTACAGAAAATAAGTCAGAAATATTAACTAAGTAACTGTCGACATTTCACCCAAAGTGTAAAGAATATTTTCTATTCAAAATTGACTGAAGAAGACTTCCCTAAGTTTCTGCTACTACCTAAGAGACACCCTGTACAAAAAAAAAATTTGGGCTTACACATACTATTTTCACATTTTATATCTCATTCAAGATATTCAATTACTAATACAAATTAACAGACATTGATATCCTTGCAAATCACGCTATAAAGATATAAAATAAAAGAAAGCCATAATAAAAATAGATAACTAAAATAATATGGTAAAAATAAGTTAATATTCAATCAAAATGACTTGTTTCAGATTTTTAAGTTAAGGAATATATATGTATATTGCTATTTTAAGAATTAAGTTCTGGTGGATCCAGGATTGAACAAAATAAAACATTTTTATTTAATAAAATATTAAGGTGCGTCCAGGTAAGTGCGGCATTGGGGTAAGTGTGTCTACACCCAATTTTTCTAAACAGATAAAATAAATTTTGAAACATGTCCCATTATTTACACCCATAGACAAGACGACAACAACTGTTATGATTGAATAATGTTGTCATTACACATTGTAAAACAAATTGTTTATGAATTTCGGCAGTCAAAAATGTGAAATTGCTTTCGAAATCGCTGTGTTACAAAAAGTGTTAAAATGTTGTTGCTACTGTCAGTGCAGAATTTCAAATTCAACATGTGTAATTGATCATTACAATTTTAAAAGTTTTAAAATTTAAAAACATAATCAATATTTTTCGGAATGGGGGAAATGCGTCTACATTGATGATTCTGAAAATGTTCTTTTTTTGTATTTTGCATGTTTAAAATGGCAACTATTTTTTTATATGTGTGAAAAATACTTATCTGGCCCACTGTTTGCATTTAAAACTCATTGAAATACTTGATGAATAAATTGTAATCTTTCATTGTACGTAATTAAGAAATGTACGTGGCACTTAGCCTGACTCACCTTAATCAAAACATTACCAAAGGATTTAAAAACATCAAAAACTCTGCTTAAAAGCAAGGACAGACTTGAGAAGTTGAAATTTTTAATAGGAAAATTGAAAAGATTTTATCATCTTCAATAGAGATATCAATGTTAATAATCATTTATGATGGAACATTCATGTAAGTTGTAATGTGAAGGTCTCCATATCTAATTTTTATATTTACATATGTTATATCACACAATCTTGTTGAACGACTAATTTTTTTGGTTGTTTCTTCTGTGCGCCATTAGTTAGAGTTCAAAGTATTTTCTACACAACTTTTAATTTTTAATAGAAGTACTATATTTTCTGCAAGGCCAATTCAGAAACAACCAGTTTTAGAGGTGAAATGTTGTTTACTTATTGTGGAAAACACCTAGCTCAATATTGTCTATGAATATAAATAATTTATTTATATTTATTTATTTAAAAAATCCTTGTTTACAAATAAAGATACTTAATACTAATTTAACAATAAAACATAAGATAAATAACACATTTTTTTTGTTTTGTTTAATTTGTGGATTATGCCACTCTACTAGGCTACGCCTGTCCCAGAGTGGCGTTATAGAACACAATTATAATATTTTTTCGAGTTCGTCAGTAGTATTTATTTTCATAAGGTAGTTATTATGTATCTACAGAGTATCAAGTGGAATGTTAGTGAAAGTTGAGTTAGTCATAAGTCCAAGTGTAAATATGTGTAGAATAATTGTTTAATGTAAAAAGGGTTAAAGTTTTGTTTAAGATTATTTTTATTTTCCTTAATTAATTAATTAATTTATATAGGTATATATTTTTATTTGAAGACATTATTATGCAATTACAGTAAGTAAATTTTCAGCTGCTGTTCTACCTTTGGAGGTAAGCCAGTTGTTTGCTAAAGCTTTTATTTTATTAATTGAGTATATTCTGATTTCCGGGAAGTCTGTTTTAAATATGTTAAATATTTAAAATGTTAAATTTATTTATTTATTTATTAATATTAACGGACATAGTCCAATAAAATATAATACATAAAAAGAACAATATATAATACATCAGAATAAAAATTATAGCAATTTAAATACAAAAGCAAGGACAAATGAAAATTACTAACAAGATGGAGACAAGGTCTGGACTATCTAATCAGAGATTGTTTAAATCTGGACAGACTTAACCAAAGAAGTCCAGATCCTGCCTTGAATTTATAAGACAACATAACCGTGACATGGGAGCATTAAATCCATAATTGGTTCTATGATGGCTAAGGAACAACAGTTCATTATTTCTGAGTCTACGGGAAGGGATATTGAATTTTATTTGACCCAGTAACGAAGGCACATCAATGTGCATAATGTTTTTTTTTTGGTCTGTAATCATGAATAATTTGGTTTGATTTATTTTTGGATTTCGATTCACCTTTCATTACTTTTCTCCATACCTACCTAATACAGGATAATGATAAATCATTGATCACAGTGGAGTTTTTGTAAGGGATTTAATTATATTACAGTCGGCTGTATTTTGAAAATAGAAGACTGTTATATTGGTGATAGTTACACCAATACTTAAAAATATACGGGACATATTTATTTATGCCAATGTAAAGAGGGAAATTAAAATTTTTTTAGAACAGAATAATCTTTATTTTTAGGTGTAAAAAACATGTATATGATTTTTTTTGTATATACATATTAAGAACTAGCTGTCCGTACCCGGCATTGCACGGCTTAAGAATTAAGTTGGAGATAAATTTGCGGGGGGAAACAATGGTTCAATTCGAATATAGCATTTGCATCGAAAATATATCAGGGGGAAGGGAAGGGATTAAAGAATAGGGGGGATATGTAGCCGATGTTAGCCGTCAGATCCTAAAGAACAAGTTTTCAAATTTTGAGTCAGATCGGCCAAACGGTCAGATTGCATCGAATATCAGATTGCATCGAATATCAGGGGAAGGGGTAAAATAATAGGGGGAAATGTCACCTGTTACCCGCCGTATCCTAAAGCATAAGTATGCAAAATTTGAATTGAATCGGACAAACGGTGTAGATTTGATTAGAGAACAGACAGACGGACATTGAGTTTTATAGGTACAGATATAAAAATGATTTTGAAATTCAATATTTTAAATCCCCGCCAAAACACTTCACTAGAAACGAATATGTGCGTCACAGTTGTATGGTACCCAGGTGTAAAAATACTATGGCGCTATACCAAACACGCAAATTGATACGCCACGACCAATCATATGCATTTTAATGGAGTTATATTTTTTTTATAATAAAAATTATGAATGAAAATCCAAGACTACTGATTCACAGAATATAATTAATATTTATGAATTTATTTTATATATTTACATCGCCATTTGAAATATGTGAAATTTCCCTAATACTTTATTATTAATGTGCATTTAAGACTTTTGCAATTTTAAATGAGACATTTGGAAAGTAGTTGTGAATGGACATGGTCTAATTAGTGTGATTATATCGAGTGAGAGGAGTGTGGAGCACAAGGGATTCATAAACACTTATTAAAAACCCAATTCAGGAAGCATAAATTGCACCCTGCGTTTTTATGTCTACATATACATATAATAGTGCAATATCACTTTTTAACACCCAAGAGAAGTGCAGTAATAAATTATTTTAAATTAAAATATGTACATTAATATGGATAGTAATGTTGAACCTGGGAGTTCTTAAAGAGCTGTGTATTTGATACCGAAGCAATATTTATATAATCACGCAAACCAGTCATTGCAATCTGGAGTTTTTTCTAAAATGTAATATTTTGATGAATATTATATAAAATAAGTAGGTACTACTTAATATTATTTTAAAAGTTGATAGAAATCAGTTTATTTCATACACAACTACTAATTTCTACATCCAAAGAGTTCAAATATTAAATGAATGCCAATTTTTTCGTATATATAAATATTGTCATTTAACAGATGTCCAGACGTTTCTCTATTTTCGAGTGTTAAAAATCACCAAATAACAATCTTGTTATTTTCAGAGTACGGAAATACAATATTTAGGAAAACAAAATTAAATTACAATTCTGGCGATATATTAAAAAAATTTCCTTTGTTTAGAATAATGTGCAGGTTTGTTTTTAAATGATTTTATATCCAACCAATTGGAATTTTATAAATATGTCATTATGAAAGGCTATCCTTTAAGCAGCTTTATTTTGGGTTTCATGCTACTGGCATGTACCGTTAATGTGAGCAGTCGGACTGTGCCCTTAAAACGACACAAACGGGTTCAGTAAATTTCTTAAATAATGAAAATATTTGTTGACCGAAGGAATAATAATTATTACTCTCAACATTCCCAGATTGGCACGTCATTTTACATTTTGGATACATTTTTAACAATTATTTATTTAAACATGTCACATTGGAATATTATACAGTATGTAAGAGAGCTAGGGTGTTTTGTGATGTGTTTCGCTTCTGTAATTGGGTTAATTAAGTCAGATTTCTGCTTAAATCATGAGTCGAAAATGTTCAAGCAACAATGTCTTAATAGTAACAGAGATAAGCAACCTCAAAGTTCGCATTTTTTAAAAATGTTTCAGATTTATTTTCTGTGTAATGTTGCCCTATCGTGAAAGTAACTTATGTTGAATATTAAAAATTCATTCGCTTAATATAAGTCAATAAAATGATTAAAACATTGCAGAGATTTGAGCCAAACTTTTTTGCCATGTTTTAATTATTTTATTTGACTTGCATTAAAGCAAATGAATTTTTGATATTTGTTATAAGTTACTAAAATGATAATCCAACATTTTACTGAATATAACCCAGAAAATGCTTATTTACAATATAGTACATAATATGTATATGTATGAACTTATTTTAAAATGACAAGATGGTTTTAAAATGTTGTCAGACTTTTCAAACTTCCTGTACATACTTATTGAGTTTTACATACATACATACTTTGAGATTATTTATATGAAATCCAACCATTGTAAATTTATTGACAAGCATCTCAATAAAGCTGTTTAGCCAAACAACTAAAAAAAAAAAGAAAATATGATAAACTAGTGGCACAAAGAATTGAATTCATGATGTATTTACATATATACAGTAGCAGGTGCGTGCAGTGAGAACATTGAAGCATCTCATTTACGTAAGCATATATTGTAGAAAAACATCAAAATAAAATATTTATGTGACAGAATATTATGATTTATCAAAATCTAAATAACCCCAATTATAATAACTTTGATGTATATCCGTCTGTCTGTCTGTAACTTTGCGTAGTGTCCGCAATTTAATTTGAATTCACGGCTAAAAACAGTGACATCTTCGATGTGGTGTACTGTAGGATACCGCAGAAGGCTCGGGTTCAGTTCCCGGTACCGGAATACATTTTTCTATTTTTATTTTGATGTCTATTTTATTAATAGTATTAATTATTTAATTATGTTGTATATTGTCATCAAAAGACAGTATCACATTTAATTTTACGCAGAATCGCCAAGGTTTAAAAATGTACCATTAACTGCCGGCAGGGGAAATATAAAAAAAAAGTTAAAATATTTTGATTATTTTATTACTATTTCAAGGGTGTCGGCTATAAATAAGTAAATACTTATTCTTCAGGAACCGGCATGTAAAAGAACCGTAATTTTTGGCGGGTTACAGCTAGTATGATAATTATTGTGATAGGAATATTACAAAATATATCTTTCATTAAGATATTTCTAAAAATACATGTTTACGTAAATATCATGCTTCAATGATCTCACTGCATTCCCCTGTACAGTAGTGATGATTGAATGATTAATTTAACCGGTTCCACATGGTAGTTATTTGAGACTTCTATCCGATTGATCGATGGTTGGTAACCGAGATATACCTGTTGCCGAGTGCTGTTAGTTGCCCGTCGATTTGCGAAAAATCAGTTAGTAATCATCAATACAATCAGTTACAAATCTCGAATAGCAGTTTGGATGTCACCAGTTAAAATATCATTGCCAATACTTATTAATAAACAGTAATTAATTATTAAAAACAATTTGTACAGAATGCATATTAATTTCAAGACTTCTTTATTTTAATGGAATAAACATTTATCACTAATTTACTTAAATATTTTAATGAACATAAATAAGTATGATACATAATGCAAATTAACAGAGTCCTTTATTAGAAAAATGAAAATTAGATGAAAAATATACGTAGTTACTTTCAATAGATGTATATTTATTTTTTAAGATATTTTTTTTTTATCAGATATTTTCCAAAAACAGTTGAACAGTAAAATATTTATTTATGAAAGAGTTATATTAGATAATTCGGATTTTCAAAAACGAGGGTAATTGTGATGGCCAAAGTGCATTTTTTTTAAATTTTGATATAAATTTATTTTTTCATTCAGTACATAAAAACTTGGTACATGGCCCGCTTTTACAGAAAATACAAATTGATCATTCGTAACTGAAATAAATAAAACTAAACAATAATGAAATTCACTAAAAATTAAACAAATGAAATGTAAAACTGTATAACTTTGCACTCACTGTGTATGCTTAAATAAATAAATAGGTTGTGCAACATAGCCTACTATTGATTTTAATGATTCGTACATAAAAGCATTTTTGATTGCAGTAACAATTCAAATAATTGCTAGAAGTTAAACAGAACAAAGTGCAATAAATATTTTCTTTTTTACAAATTTTATTTAAAAATGTTTAAGTTTGTGGGTGTCCCAAAGCTAGTAGCAAAAACTTTGGGTGAGTCTTCCTCATTCAATTTTGAATAGAAAATATTCTTTACACTTTGGGTTAAATTTCAATAGTTAAAGAGATAATCAACATCAAAGTATACATTTTTCTCTATTATAAAATATTAGACAGACTATCATGGAAATAATTTATGTTGAATATTAAAAATTCATTCGCAAAAAACATCTGCTTCAAATTTAATGATTTTTTTAATACACAATATAAGCTACTTTCATGATACTCCAACATTTTACATAAGATAGGTCAGAAATATTACAAGAAAAATGCAAACTTTGTCTCTTATCTCCTAAACTGTTTTCAATTCACCCAAAGTGTAAGAATATCTTCTTTTCAAAACTGAACGAGGAAGACTCCCCAAAGTTTTTGATACTAGCTACGAGACACCTATGTGATGAAAATATTATGAAATATAATTAATTCAAAACAGTATTGAACAATAAATAGGTCACGATTCTACACATAAAACTCTGAATCACAAGCCAAGTATTCGAGAGTACTAATAATATAAAAGTCCTTAATTTCATTTCACTCAAATTATCAAAGAGTTTGCTCATCCCAGATGGGAATATACTTTATTTCAAAACGGTATTATCCCGTATATATATGATATGGATTTTAATTAGTTTAAAAAAAACAAATTTAATAATCAATTAGAAAGACATGCAGAAAAATCAAATCAACGAAAAAATATTTTGGCTGCTTCCGGGATTCGAACCCAGATCACCTAGCTTTCCAGGCAGGTATGTTACCAATTACACCACATCAGCCTGGTATCTTTCCGCCAATATATCGATCATATCTGTAAGTCTCATTTATTAATTGATTAACATATATTATTCATTTTTAGAGCAATCCATTTTTTCTGGTGCGGTAGGCTCAAATTTTATTGACTTATTTAAGAACAATATAACAAGTTTCTGTACTTCTGCCTATAGTTAGAGAACAAGTACAGTTAAAATCAAATAAATCATATTAGTTAAGATTAAACAATCTAAATATGTACATACTATACAATGTTTTATGTTTATGATATACATATATATAGCTAAGATCATTTAATTTAAAAACTTTGAATGGGAAAAATCACACAATT
The DNA here is from genome assembly GCA_016648135.1 of Agrypnia vestita. Lineage (NCBI taxonomy): Eukaryota > Metazoa > Arthropoda > Insecta > Trichoptera > Phryganeidae > Agrypnia > Agrypnia vestita. The sequence continues at coordinate 68,413 of JADDOH010003332.1, read as the reverse complement.
ATTTATTAGTTAAGTGGCTCTTAAAAGAGGTCATCATTGTATGCAAGATGATGAGTACTGCTTGTTTCAGTACAATAATTGCGATGTGTACAAGATGATACGTATTGCTTGTTTGAATACAATGATTGCAATGTGTACAAGATGAAGTGTACTATTTGTCTGAGTATAATGATTGCAGGTAAAACGTGTTCAAATGAAGACAAAAGTAAAAAGGAAAGCAAACCATGCAAAAAAAGCAATGCAATCTAACATGCCAATAATGACAAATAGCGTCGTATAAACATCCATTCTCGGTGATTTGGTTCATCGAATATTGAAAGAGGTTCTACTGCATTATGTGCAAAGTAAATATTAGTATTGTCACAATTTATAAGATACAGTTCTGACATTATTAAGATCAAAGATGAATTTGGAGAATTTGGTGAAAATTTAATCGACCAATGTTAACCAGCAGTTATCGAATAAGATAAGAGAATTTTTGTATTCAAAGTCGCATTCATGCATCTCTAAATAAATCAGTTTCGTGGAGACCAAATGAACCATCAAATTTCTATAAAGCTTATATAAAATCACTGTAATAGTGCTGTCAAAAAATAGCCTTAGATACAGTTTCAATAAAGTTTTCCCCTACTATAATTACATTCACGGATAAGTTCTAATAATGTTTAGTTTTAAAAGTAAATAAAAGTCCATGAGCTCTGGGATTGTTTTCAGCAAAGCATTCATAACTCTTTATCGATTGCTTAGTGTCAATTTAGTGTAACTACAGAACATGAAAAATTGTTCATCAACTATTCTAATTTCGAACGTTTATCTATCCGTAACTTGCGGGAATTGATTGGGCTGGAATTATAACACTGATGATGACTCGTCGCTAATGAGGCCTGGGCGACCGAGTGTGACACGACAATCGGAACGCGGCCCATGTTACACGCAACGGTCGTTATTATTTAGTAGTCCTGTGATTTTTCACAGTTTTACTCTAGTATTGTATTAAAAAATTATGTTACTTTGTTCATAGAATTTAAAGTTTAGGTGTATGAATTTATAGATTGTGTCAAGGCAGATGTGTCCCCATATTTAATTCTTAAAATATTTTCTTAAATTCCAAAATTTTTCTATACTTTTGTAGGAACACCGAATTGACACTACGTAGTCGATGTGGCGTGTATGATGATTATATCGGAATGAAAAATATTGACTTAATACATAAATGTTCAGTCTATAAAATGTTTCCCTTTTAGATATACATGCTACAAAAGTAAAGGATTTCTGTCACCTCATGCCATTTAATGGAATTGTAGATTAAAATTTAAGGTAGCTTTAAATTAAATTCCATTCTACGGAGAAGGTAGATTCAATACATTTTATCAGTATTTTAAATGATAAATTTAAGCGAAAGATTACCATATTCCTGAGAAGAAATAAATCAGGGAATTAAGAAATTACCAGCTCAGACTAAGTGAATATTTTCACTGGCTATAATTATGAAGCTACCAGCTTCAGGATTTAAAAACTGAAGAGCAGCATCAATACAAATTACTGATTCAAGAGAAAATGAATCCAAACATCAATACCCTTGTATGTATGTATATGTTACTGATGCAAAGAAAAACAGCTGAGAAAGTTTTTCCAATCTCTACGGTTCCGTTTGTACTGAACATTATGTTGAGAGGGAGAGGATACTCACTGATCGGGACTCTGGTCGGTATCAGACTCCTCCATGTCAGGCTTGTTTCGCCTCTTCTCATACACCAGGATGATGGCACACAGCACAAACACTTCAGCGCAGATTCCGAGGAAAGGCCACAGGGCTGCGAGTTTATCTGCGAACAATTAGCAATACACATCAGTGCCTTGTGTGAAATTATTAAGCACTAAAGCATATTAAATTAATTAGATGCCCCCCATGTATTAATATTTTTTATAAATAAATTGAATACAGTAATTAATTCGACAGTGAAGAAAGTCATGAAAAAAAAGGGCGACTCAAAATGTTTGGGTTGGATAGAGTTCGGAATGAGCACATTTGTTGAAATGGGGAAATCCAGCACACTTATGCAGAATTTCTCTTATAACTAGTTAAATAATTCACCTTTATGTACGTGATCAATTCTGTAGGTGAATCCACTAACGATGAATGTCTGTTTAATTTTTTTTGTGGATATTCAAAGTATTAAATAAATAACTAGGGCACTACCATCAGTATTTTAACTTGATTCCTGGAATTGCAGACCTCCGTGAATATTTTTTGTAATTTTATGCTTTGAAGACCTTGATATGACATACCCTTAACTCTGACGAAGGTTCCATCTTGAGTGGCATTGACGTGGCGGTTGGCAATATTGGATGCTCGGCAGTAGAAGTCACCCCTGTCATCCATGGAAACCTCCGACAGTGTGAGCACTGCATTCACCACTCCATTGTCATCCGAGAGCACCACGCGACCCTTGCTCTCCTTGTACGTTTCGTTGCCTGAAATTTTTAATTACTGATTGTTAAATTATGCATTCGTAGCAGTGGTGGATGATATTTATGAGGAAAAACAATATATTTGATACAAATTTGTGTAAAATCGATTTTTTTGTTTATTTTCATTGTTTTCAAGTCATTTGGAACCACCACCATTCACATTTTCACATAGTACTTTTTATCTGTAGATCAAGTTTGATTTCTTTCTTTATTCCTAAAAGCTCAGTTAAATCTGATTCTTACAAGTGCAATATTAAAATTTATTGTATATGTACATTGGTTTTGTGAAAACAAATATCAACAAAAATAAAATTAAATATTCATCAAACTATTTTATGTCTTTAAAAATATCATCATACCCCCCCCACACATAGAAAATAAAAGTGACACACTGCACATTTTAAAACACACATATAATTTAAAAAATGTTTTGAAAGCAGTCACTGATGAATTCGAGATTTTATAGGAAATATGGATCTATCCCTTCCATAATCATATTTCCAAAACACTATTCAAAACAAAAATTGCTATATCGGCTTCAACTAATCAACCCCAAGGATTTATCACTTGACAAAAAGGCCGCTTCATACTAAAGTGAGATTTTATGTCGTTTTTAGAATGAAACATCATAGCAAAGATTATATAATTTGCAAAGGCAGTAATCTGCACTATTTGGTAGCAACATGCAATATCCATATTTAAAATATTTATTTATACACGAATATTAGAGGAAAATTGAAGAGGCAATTGCTTTAAACTTATTTAGAATCCGATGCATGTTTCATAGAATCTTTGAATAGTGACAGTCGTTTTGTATTTATCTCAGAAAGTACTTCATGGGATATTGTTGCCTTTGTTTTTATATCCCTCATATATCTTATACGCTAGACCCATTATCATTTGTTTTGAATTAATTTAATTATTTGGTGAAAAAATATGACTTAAAAATAAATTTATATCAACCTACATATCGAGAATATGTATAGAAGGCATTAAGACTGGACATTCACTGCAAATGCGTTTTACTGCGTTTTTTTTCTGCAAATGTTGGTTTTTATCATTCATTTATATCAGAATATATGCTAGACAACAATTTTTAGGACGATAACTTAGATAGAACCTTTTTTTCTTGTATAAAAGTAATAAACTGAAAGTTTTTTACAATTATTAAGAAAATATAAGCAATATTCGACAGGCCGCAGCCGAAAAATTCATTTTTACTGTTTTAGAAATGATCGATTGTGTACGCAAAATACGTTTTCTTATGAGTGAAAAGCTGACATTATGATGACAAATCTTTATCAAAACAATTAAGAAATGTTAAATATTAATAAAATTAATAATAAATTTTTCATTATCTTACTGTACAAGTACAATTTCAAGATAAGTTTTGATGAGCCATTGTAATTAAGACTGAATATTCAAAATAGCGTTTCGAAAATTAGTATTAAATTTTGTTGACTGCTTAGTTTGAATAATGATCTACTGCGCTGTCTAGAAAAAAATGTTCTAGCAGAAAGCATGATATGACTTTGCATATGTGCATGAATGCATAATGTGCTTTCTGTCAGAAGAAAAAAAGTTTAATATGACTTAATGATTTTATTAACTTGAAAACCAGATATCATCAGAAAAAAGCCCGACAGAAAATCTTGTTGGAATCTATAAAAATTTCTTGCGATGAATCGTCCAACAGTGGAAGTTTGTAGTTAACAGAAGTGACGAGACTATCACTGATCAACGGATCAATAAATTGTTACTCGTAAAGCTCATGATGCATTTCGGGATTGTTTCGACGAAGTGGCAAATGAAAATAATAGTCAGTGTCAGGATGAAGTAAAGAACGCAATTGCAAGCGATATTGACTATTATTTGAAAAGAGTTCGAATCGATCATGGTCGCGACTATTGTATTTGGTGGTCAGTTAATTCAAAACAGTATTCAAATCTGAAAAACTTTTCCAGAATTTACCTTTCAGCTCCTTGTAGCAGAGCGAAAGACTATTTTCTGATGCCGGTCTTGCTTACAAAAACAAGACCAATTGCTTATCCCCTCAAAAAGCAGAGAAACTAGTGTTCGTGTATCTCAATTTGCCATTGGTTAATTTTAAATAGTAACCAGTAGTAGTAGTAGTGGTTGATTAAATAAATAAAACAATTTTTCTATGATTGTGTGGTTTTTATATGCTTGCAAGTATCATCCTTTATCAATTTACTGGCGATAATTTTGTGAAATTTTCGCAAATGAGGTACTATCCGGTATCCGCCGGATACTGAGGTACTATCCGGTATCTGGCCGGATAATAAAAATAGGTCGGATAGGCCGGATACCGGATAGTTACCGGATATCTGTTTCATCTCTAATTCGCATTCATAATTATACTTCTTTTAGTGGTGCAGCAAGTTTGCAGGTGCCCCACAGAATTAGAGTAGGATTTCGATTTTATGAATTTCTCGGCTAATTGAGACAAGTGACACCACTTTTAATTTTTGTAACAATGTGGAATAGTGCTAAATCCAGCTGAAATTTTTTTTTTATTTTTAAAATTTTGTTGTCAAATTAAATGTAAAATTATAGAATTCTGTACTCACTGTGTACGCGTAAATAAAAAAAAGAAAATAGCAATCCGTACTGTACATATTTAGAAAACAGTATAAATTTTTTTAAACTAATAGTGTTTGTTTTAAACGACTAGGTGTTTTTTCTTTACATTACATATCTTTAAAATCGACAGCTTTCAAAAATGTGTTACTCAATATTGTGTTTTTGGATCAAGTATTTCTATTTGCAAGGAAATATATGTATGTATAATATTAACTATGTAGGTACGCCTCCGTTGCACGGGAGGAAATTTTCTTGAACCTTTAAAAACCATTAAAAAATTTACATCCCCTCACCGACCATTGTAGGCCTACATTTTCTGTAGTGAAATTACCTATAGAAAGCCCCTAACTATGCGTTTTAAATTTTATCTTGCTAAGAGCCAGTTGCATCAACTTGGTTTATAGTAATCTTTCATTTAAAGCATAGATTTTGATCCATCAATCAACAATTCCTTTAGTAAAAATCTATGCTTTAAACTGTCTTTAAACAAATTAACACAACCGGCCCTAAACAATACAGCAGGAATCATTTAATGGGAATATTATTTATTTCTCAGTCTCTCACAAAGGTACACGCAATGCTGGACTGAGAAACAAGTTCAAATAAGAAATGACAAAGCAATGATTTACCGATGATCCACTCCACGGTTGGTTTGGGATTACCGAGCGCCGCACAGACAATCTTCAGCTTCTCACCCTCCACCACGCTGGTGTTGGGTGGCAGCTTGACCACGGGCTTGGCCACAGCTACGATCTCACCGCCGGTGGTTGAGTTGATCGGCCGGCACACATAGTTTCCTCCATCGGACTCGATGGTCCGGTCAATCACAAACTTGTTCTCTGCGGGCAGCAGCTTGTAGCGATTGTTCAGGGTACCCACTTCTGATACTGGCACGTCATCTTTTAACCTGGAAGGGTTTAAAATTAAAGATAAGGTAGAGCAAGTAGTAATAGTTTAACCAAAAAAAAATTATGGGTCACTAGATGAATGAATGTAGCCGAAGCAAAAGTGGTGTAGCCACGATGGAAGAATATGGCATTCTATCCTCTCTGCCTACCCCTGAGGTGAAACGGCATAATGGTTAGTTAGTTGGTTTATTTCATCCTTGGGATGCGATTTATTGCAATCATTTTCTACAATGAGGAGGTCGGGAGTATAATTGCAGAAGTCTTATAAATGCAATAAAAAATTGCTGTAATGCAATTTTTCCTGTACAAACACAAAACATAATTTCTATTTATTTTACATTTTTGGTTTTTTAAAGGAAAGTTTTCTAAAGGAAAATTCTGAAATTGAATTACCATATTTATTTGATTTAAAACCTACAATGGGAGTATGTGTGGTGAAAATCAATGTGTATTTTATAATCGCACTTTTATCCAATTTTCTGTGCTTTGTACATTATCTCAAAGTTTGATCATTATCGCCAATTCCATTGGAGATAAGGTGATGAGAATGATTTCACACACTTTTGAGATGTGAAGACACCATTATTTTCAATAAATTTGAAGAATAGAGTGGTGAATAACTTACCTACTGATACATACTATTTTTGTTAGTAATTAGAATTCCAATATTATAAAAAATATTTGTTAAATAAATCAGAACGCTTTTCAAAATATTTGAAACAAAGCTTTTTGTCTGTTGGTGGTAGTGAAACTAATGTATAATTTATAATTAATCAACGTCATATAATTGTGCAAATGGAAAAATTGTGTGTAAAAAAAAAGATTAAAATATTTGATGAATTACTAACTATTATTGGATCAAAGTATGGTATTACTAAATAATTTCAGTTGTAGGTATGAGCCTACTACCAGGCCATAGGCGGATATCCTAGCAACACGACAAGTGATAAGTGTTAATTAAAGATACTCACCATTCTAATGTGAATGTTTTTTCTGGGGTGAATGTGACGTTACAACTGAGGATTAGGGGCCCCCGGATGTCAAAAACTTTATATTTTTCGAAATCCCAATTTGGTTTGATAGAAACTGAAACAAAAGAAAATGCTCTCGGTTAATTATGTACACAGGTATAACTGGAAAACATGTCACAAAAGATAATATTTATAAAATGCCTTGCAAATATTAAAAGATACTAGTACGACAGTGCAGTCCAGGAAAAATTTATATTCCGTATGTCTCTTAAGCAAAAGAAAACTTTGTGTACATAGGCATCACGATATAATATACCAGTCTGCAATATGATTTAAGAATTTGTGAAAGTTAGCCTCCATGGTCTTACCGGAAAGGGACCAGAGGGTCCCCAAATCCAGTACCGTCGCGAGGATCAGATAAAGGATGGACAGGGCTTACGACCTGTCGTAGGCACGTTTAAGGATTCTTTGTCGACTATGTTCACCGTTTCTTCCACCCCCCCCCCATACCCCTTACAGCGACATTTTTTGTTTTTCGTGCATTATATTGACACAACAATAGCCCCCGTCCCAATACCCTCTACCTTCGCACTGCCATCGTTTGCAGCCCCAACAGGGCACAAACCATTACAAATTTCACAAGAGTGATGGGTTATCTCACATGCAGTGCCACGTTGATCAATGTATCCATCCAAAACATTGCTGCCACAAGAACTCGTCAAGATGAATGCATGGAGATATAATGACAAAGCTATGTAAGTACACCAAACTCGCCAAGATGAATGTATGGTGATATAATGACTAACCTATGTTAGTACACCCACATTCGCGTCGCAAATAAACTGAGAAATCACCTATGCATATGGATGTCAGAAACACTAAGTAATGTGGATTTAACTAATGCTAACTAATTTAAAGTTCATTTAACTTATCAGGCAATTGGCAATTCACAGACCAAGATTGTCATACAAGTACCTATTACTAAAATGCAGATTCAGTCAGGAATGGGGGAGTGAAATGGTAGACAGCTTAAGTCATGAACTTGATTAATACATCTTGACAATACTTTACTCTCATAATTGACCTGTCAATGTATCCTTTAACTTTAGAACCAATGTTTCTTGTATTTCTTTAAATTCAGTTACAAAAAAATATCATTAAATTCAGAGCATATTGTTTGTAAATACTTTCAATGTACCAAAATTAGTACAAAAAAATCCATATTCTTTAAAACATATTATTAATGGGACATTACATTATAGGAGACAGGAAAATATAAATATAATAGGATAGGATATTTTCATGACTTTGTATTAAATTCCTAAGCAACCTAACATAGCATATCATGAAGGAACGTATGCTATTGTAAGCTAACTCGTGAGAAGCCACAAATGCAGCTGCCTGGTCACAAATAGAATGCGGCAAAAATATGAAATGGTAAGGGGCAGGCCACAACGATCGTAAGATGTACAAACGTAGTCATCCAATAGTAATCTGGGGCCGACAAGCTATCCTAAAATTTTGCTGGACTGGACTGATGCAATCGTAAAACTAAAAATATGTAGCAATGAATAACACAGAGTATAGGAAGACACTTTGGGAGGCCTTCATCCAGCAGTGGACGATGATGAATAAAAACTCAGACACTTGCGAAAATTGATCCAACGGGATTTTATTTTATTTTAATTAAGGAGACACGCATACAGAGACCTTAATAATATACATTTAATATAAGCAAAAAAAATTGTTTCATCAACTCCAGTTAAGAGAATTCGCAGCTTGCTATTGTATCAAAAAGAAATGCATGTTAAAGAAATATAAATAATTTAAAAATAAAACTAAAATAGAAAATAAAATAATTATCAAAATAATGACATACGGCAGGTATACAGTTGCAAAAAAAAATTGCAGTCGATATGTAGAAGGCAGAATTTTCGGAATACACCAGGAGCGGCTAATGCAACTACTTTTTAAAAAGTTATTTAAAGAACTGCTAAACAAATCCACTCCATCTACGTCCCAATGACACGAGTGGTTATATATGGTTTATTATAACCTACAAATCCTAATGATTGGGTAGTTTTGATAGTTAAGGTTCCGGAGACGAGGATTTGGCGCGTAGAAGTACTGATTGCTGATGTATTATTCATTGTTCCGTTAATACATGCATTTATGTAAATCACCAGTTTGTAATATTGTGTTATTTCACAGCGACAGCGTCATCGCTAAAAAGGTCCCAAGGGCGAGAAATGAAATGTAATATTAAAAAATAACACTGTCAAGAGACGACAATAAATTTTGCGTAAAAATATTTCGCGATATACAAAATTTAACAGTTTCGTTAAATTCGGTCCCTTGAAACCGTGGCACGTGAAAAAATAATATTATGTACATAAAATTAAACAAAAAAAATGTTCGCTATTATTTGGCGCCAAAAATCACGTCCCAATCTGCATGGCGAGCAAACAGAACGACTATCAAATCAAATTAAATAGGCGTAATAAATAAACATAAATTTGGCGACGCGAACAGCGCGCTGTGATCAATTAGTATAATACTAATGTTGACTTAAAAAATATAGATATCTCATTACCAGCGGCGACATCTATATACTGGTTCACGGGGATGAAAAATTTCAGCCTTAGATGGCGCAAGCGTCAAGTGAATCGTGGTATATAAATAACATATAATATATATGAATACATAATTTCGAAAAAATTGATAAAAGTGGTGGCCATTCATGGATGGAATCATGAACATTACATTGTACAAAATGATCATTTAAGCTTGTTCAGCTAAAATTCACTACAATAAGTGTGAGAATTTTTTAGTGTGGATATAATCATTGAAAGTATTTAGCATTGTATAGATGTAAAAAATGTTAATAATTATCGTTTTAAAGTTTTTATGATACATCTACGTTTGAGTAATTATCTTAGATATTACATCAACATTTAAGTAAACTTTCATAAACAAGTCATGTTTTTTTACTAAAATATTTTATTTTCTAATTACCTATATGTATTTCAAATGGTTTCTGTTCATTGAAGTCGTCTATATGCGAGTATGATATGGAAATTCATTTATGCGAATATGATATCGAAAGGTGGCTGTCGCATCTAAATAAACAGTGTAGATTAGTACAATCAAGGCAGACGTTCGTGTTAATATAACACTCATGATAAACATTAGCGCGGGAATTCATAATTTATTTTCATCATTAATTTATAAATCGTAAATCCATGTTTGTGGTGTAAGGCACGTTGTACACGTTTCGTAATGGCATGCAGCGTTTCGCAGCGGCGATGAACGTACAATAAAGGCACGTCTGAAAGATAGGTGATAAATAATACGTGCACTCAGGCCCAAATTCAGAGTCAATACTTAGAAGGTTTAAAGGTTAATGTATGCCTTAAAAGTGTTATATTTTACTGAAAATTATGCTTTTAAGACATACCTTAACCTTTAAATCATCTAAGTATTGACTTTGAATTCGGGCCCCAGATAGGTAAAAGTATACCTGTGCGAATTAATTACCGTTATTGAAAAATATGAATGGAATATTCTTCAAGTTAAAGACTAAAAAATTGTTTTAGTGAAAAAAATATATATTAGGTATATCAAATGTATTCCACATGTAATAAAAAAGTAAATAAAAAACTATTGAAGACATGCTTTTATAGGTTTTCTATGCGTACAGTAGCCGGTAAACATCTTGAAATTTTACGGCGTAGTGGGGGGAAGTTTGCGCATGTACCATTCCACCAACGAGACCCAAATTTTGCCTTCTGCGCATTCCCCCACTACGCCAAAAAATTTCAAGACATTTGCCGGCAACTGTACACGAGTAATCGATTTTTTTTAAATCACTTATGCAGTATCCGAATATTTAACGTTATTTAAATGTTGTTTTAAAGTTTAAAACAAATTTACGAACAGTTCTTCAGCTGTTTCTGCGGCTCTTGCTTGTGAGTGACGTGATTATTAACTTATTGTGAGTGACTTGATTATTAATTTTAATCGAAAAAATGACCAAATCATGTAGAAAATGATACGTACCTATACCTACACCTAAATCTCGTTTATTTTTTTTCTCGTCTATAAAGTGCTGGGATAACAATTTTAAGATCCCAATATTGCTATTTTTGGAATACGGCCAAATAATGGGATAAAGATTTTGTATCAGTAACGTCATGAGTCGTTAAACACGAGTATGCAGCTATACACATATATAGCGATAGGTATATTTTAGTCAGACTGTCGTCAATGAAACAAGCACGTAAAAATGAGTCATTGTTAATTGCCATCGCCGCGCGCGATCTGGTGCTATTGTATGGGCTATTTTGCGGTATGCCTTTATTATAGAGGACAATTCCTTATTTCAGATCAATATCCTTTACATGAATTTTAGTTTAAAAAATCGACGAGGGCATAGCTGTATTGTGCCGCAAACGTAGAAACTTTTAAACGTAGAACAAAGTCTGGTACGCTGTATGACGAAATTAAAGCCACGAGTACCTATTGTAGATAATGGTTATTTTTCGTTTTTGTAAGTAACACTTTCTATAGATATCACTGGAATGAATTCTTGGACTCGGGGAAAGACGTATTGGGGTTCTGTCAAAGCCATTTAAAAAAATAAATTTTACCATTTGAATGACGTTCTATAACAACGTTTTAACCCACAGAATTTGGAAGGTTATTCATCCTTGAACGAAAAGTCATATGATTTATTTGCAAACATATATTAAGCAGCTTAGAACGTTTGCGATTTGTATTTTTGATACAACAGTACGTTAACCGAGAATTGCACAGAAGAACATAAAATTATGTAATGTTAGTTTAAGAAGCTTAAAGTACTATCTCGAATTAAAGTATACGTGTTCTCCATGGCAAGCGCAATGTTTTGCATATTCTGTTTATTTTGTGCTTTATTTTTAGATTTATCCATTATTTTCTCAACAAAAATCTGGTCATCGTAGCGGTGCATAATTTGTCAATATGCCAATGTTTTCCAGAGGAGCAAACCAATCTTCGACTGCCATATTGCGGGATACAAACCAAAATATTTGTATACACAAATATATAATATAATATACTTGACAGTTGATTGATTGATGGACTAACCAGATCAAAAACGTTAGTGTTGACTACAGAGAAAAGCGACAATTTCTAGTAAAAAAAACACCCCAAAAAAAGAAAGCTTAAAGCACATAACTATGAAATAATTTTCCAGTAAATTCTTTATCATAGAAAGTTTACGAATATAAATAGCTTCAAATATGTGTGATGCTAGACTAATATAAAGCAGAGAAAAAACCGTCAAGAAAATAGCATTTCCCCTGGAAATGTTTTGCAAATTTCCTTCTGCGTGGGCAGCACTACGGGTACTGTTTTTTATCATTTCTGTTAGACTAGGATCTAAGACAAGGATCAAATTAATATAAGAAGAGGTACTGTGCGTGTTGGCTTCATTTAGAAAAACAAGTCTGGAAAATGAAATGTCGGGCAAAGAAAATAGAATAGAAGGCCGACATATAAATGACAATAAGGTCGTGTTGATAGATCACTAGTATAAATGAAATCATCACTTAATTGATGTCCAAATAATGCTTTAAATATGTCCTTTAGGCTTGTTATTAATACGTACTTAGGCAATGACTGAAATGGTACCATTATGTCTAGGTTTAATTTTTATTAAATCGTTTTATATCCATTGCTGTCAAGTATTTACGCAAGAATTTATGATTTCATCAGTCGAGCGTGTTTTAGGGCAGTCGTCTTTCTTCATATTGATTCCCGTGGGGTACAACTGGATGACTGCATTCGTTCAGGCGATTTCGCCTGCCTGTAGCCATTTTACTTTTCATCCACACGATTATTATACTGTCTCTTCGTACATCTTTCTATGCCTCTTTGCGTTACGTCCATGTTTTTGGATCTCCATTTTCTGGAGAATTCATATTGCATTGTTGTCGTGTTTTCAGTGGAACATTACTTTTGAAAATCATATTCGGATGTCCGAATGCACTCTGCTCCAGCTATGTACGAAGAACTTCAGACACACTTCCCTGTTAATAATATCGTGAGATTAGTGTAGAAAAAACACTGCGTGACACATATGGGTGTGGGTTATTATGCCGTCGGACAATGTTTACGTGCATCTGGGTCAGTCGGTCGTCGATCTGCCGCAAACACGACATTAAACGCAAAGCAAACAGCGGGAACTCGGGCGAGGACTGTCGACCGTAAAGTGATACCGTTAAATTATTTTCGTGCGAGTTTAATTAATAACAATCATTGGCGATGAACGCCCCTCCGGCGGGCGGGCGGGGGTGCGGGGGGAGAACAATGTGCAGGTAAACAAGGAACTGAATGGAATGAAGGTCGCGAAGGAATAAGTCGGGCAAGGACGCGGTGTGCTGTATCCGCGTGGAAGTCGCTCGAGGAAATCAATTATCGATTGAAATAAGACGCGGGAATTAATGTCATTAAATTTCGATTTTTTTTTTTACTATTTCTTGCCTGCAAATTTTGAAAAGTCGTTTGAAGCTTATGAAGGGATGTGAATAAGTTTCATCTCTATGCACCAAGCGGGTGCAGTCAGAACATTGAAGCGAGAGTTGTGAGGTAAACATAGGTAATTATATACATCACTACTGACTGACTAGTCAAAAATATCATTTGAGTTAATTTATAATGCAGAAATATTGAAAGCATTTTTAACTACCCGGTCAAAACGTTTCACAACTGTAAGCGAATGTAAGCAATTTACTGACAGAAAATACAATTTTGATTATTCATAATACTTAAGTGATATTTCGAGAAAATGCTATGTTTATTTGAAATAATCTCGAATATTGATAAATATTTACTGTTGCAATATATTAATACTCGTTTGTATTAGAATAGACGACGTACTCACGCAAAATTTTTGATCACAGGTCAAACTCAAAATGAATTTAAAATTCGTTTATTAATGCCACTCGAAGAGAAATCCTTGAATTTGTGTAATTTTGAATTTATTTTTTATTATTTTCAATGCTCTTTTAAATAAATTTTATGTAGGTATAATAATAATGTAAATTATCAAAAAGTCTTGATGAAAATATTCTTTGTCTAATCTTAGAGTACGATATCTAATAATGAAATAATTAAAAGTACAATTTCTATTCATATTTGATTTATTATTAGAAAATATTACATTAAAAATACAAATTATGGTGTACAATAAGAAAAATGTAATGATTTACTAAAACAATTCTTTCATTCATTTCTGAGAATCGAAACTTTGAATCCAATTCGCTAAAATAGGTAGTTTTATTGAAAATTAGAAATAAGAAAAAACTCTTACTTTATGTAACGAAGTATTGAATATAATATTGCGTTAATCGGAGTTGTTACAGGAGAACCAACATGACCAAGAATAAATGGGAAATTTGGTGAACACAAAATGTTATTTCACACCTGTCATCACTGCTTATGAGTAAGCACGCATTAAACGTGAGAAGCAATGCCATCGTCCCCACGTGTTGGTTCCAAACTCAGTCCCAAACTTAAGTTCTCAACATTACTGATACCGATCTATTTCATAAAGATAAATAAACACAAGTTTTATTGCGTTAATATTATATAAATATAAACAAATCATTACAATAATTAAAAGAAACACGATATCTTTGATTTGTATGAAATCTGTCAAAAATAGTGTATTTGTCATTCATTTAAAAAATAAAGACCTAATATAGATTTTAAAGGGATAAAGAATACTACTATTTAAGGTGTTTTTCTATTCTCGGAACCAGATTTCTAATTATTGTTGAATTAATCTTCTTAAAAAATCGGTTTTGCTAGAGGTTATTCGTACCTACGCGAAAATAGATTTTTTTTGCAATTACATTCCATTCTTTCTAAAAGTATTTTATTTGAAAACAGCTAAGGATGATGTGTTGATATGCTCAATCTACTTTGGATGTTAAGCTTGGTAAATACTGTAAAATATGCATACCAATTTAAGTTACCTCGACTTAAATCGTCTGTCCATTTCAAATAATAAATCGTACCCTTGATATAACAATGTATCATGTGAAATCTACATCAAACTGAGATATCGAGGTTGAATGTATTATTTTATCGATTTTTTTAGACGCATGGTCTATGAAGTGGATTTATATTTTACAAAAATATAGCTATGTAGTAATAGAGTAATAAAGTGAACTGATTTCCGATTTAGGACCTCATATCACTAGCTTTTTTATAAATAGCAGGGTGAATACAGAAACTAAATACTAATAATTGAAAATTTATGCATACTTTCACTGATGTATTTCATTCTACATTTTCGACTATTCTTCAAAAAAAATTGAATTTGCGTGTTACTTAAAAAGTCATGAAATAGTAAATTTTCGAGTCTCGCTGACTTCCTTAAAACCTCTCTCTAACAAAAAATGTTGTATGTTAATTTAATTTCCTTAATTTACATTGCAATAAAAATATTACGATTACCCTACAATTGATTGCACTGTCAATAAACCGATTATGTCACTTTAGTGAGGAATCCCATGAAATTTTCTATCTCTATTTACGTTCTTTCGACTGAAGGAAAATTTGGCTGACAATTTAAGAAGACAAACTAATTATTTTAACCACGTATACAAGAATGACTTTTGTGTGAGAAAATCTACCATTAAATTAGAAAACTTTTGTAAATTTTTCCTAATTCACACATCGACAGAACCAATTATTGCTGGTGAAAATAAGGGTATGTAATTTTCACTTATGTAATTGCTGGGATAAAGATAGGTATGCGGACATGTATGCCATTATTTACTTTGGTTTTCCTAAAACATATCAAAGTTATAGGAAATTTCCCTACTAAGTTGGGTGAGAAAACTTCGACGAGCCTACAGACGGCTTTATAACTTTCGACAACCAAACGACAGGGAACTGAAGATTCGAAACGTGGACAGCTCCTCGTAGAGGTTATGAGGCGCCGAGACAAAACGACTGTAATGTCAGAAAGCAAAAATAAAGTTAGTTTAGATTTGATTTCGTTTTATGAATTTTACTTCATATAAGAAAAAACTCTGACTTTATGTAACGAAGTATTGAATATAATATTGCGTTAATCGGAGTTGTTACAGGAGAACCAACATGACCGTTGTTATTAAATGAGTAAATGAATTTAAATGAAAGTTGATATTAAAATGTCATTAGAATACCAACGAGTAGTAAAGGTGGGTATTTAACATCGCCTCCCGAATAGGTAACCTTTTATAAAGATCTCTTTCATCATAATGGAATAATAATAGGAATATAATTCCAATACTCATTATGCAGTATATTAGCAATATTTGTATTCAAAAATAGTTAATAACATATCATAGTGAAAACCTGTGACACAAAAAAAAAACGATTTTAAAATTTATTCAATATATATAATTAGGTATCGAACTAAATTATTTTTGAACACACGTGATGTAAGTACGCTACCTAAGTTGGCCACCTACGCAAACATCAGATCATTAAAATAAATGATGGATTTGGCATTAACATTGTAGATATACCCTTACACCAGTAACTTCACCTCATTTTGTCAGTAGGTACCTTACAAATAAATTACTTGTATATGTCAGTTGTCATTCCAGTAAGTTACGGACGGACAACGAAATTATTATATTTAGATTAGAAAAAATATTATAAAACTTACGTAGAGATAACACAGTAAATGTTTTTCACCTATTTTAATGACAATCAGATCATTCAGTTAATCAGACAATAATCATCATCATCATCATTCTTGGCACTACAACCCTTGGTGGGTCTTGGCCTCCTCAATAATTTTCCTCTATTCATCTCGGTCTAGTGCCAGCTCTCTCCATTTCCGAAGCTCTAAGGGTCGGTTGTTTCAAGTTGGATTAAAGTAAGCGTTCTTTTAAAGCATAGATTTTTACGTTCTCCACCAATCAGACGATCCGTTTTCGTAAAAATCTATGCTTTAATCGACCGCTTACTTTGATCGAACTTGAAACAACTGGGCCTAAGGCAGAGATGTCTTTGAGGACGTTGTCACTCCATCTTAATTTTGGCCTTCCTAAGCTCCTTCCCCTATTGGCCTTGAGTTCAGCAGGGACTTTGGTGCTTGATGCTCGGACATGCTCGGACACGGATGATGGGGGTAGGGCTAACAACTTTACCCCATAAAAAAAAACAAAATGTTACGATACCTCAATCAGACAATAAAAATAATTATTTTATTGAAAATAGGCATGTGTACAGGCGGCTCTTGTAGCCCAGTGGGCAAGGCACTGGCTTCTCCCATCGAGGGTTCCGGGTTTGATTCCCAGTGAAGTCACAATTAATGCATGTGATTTACTCAAGCCTGGGTGTTTCGCGATGACCTAAGTTTCGAACGACGTACAAAAAGTGAGAAATATTTTACAGTTGAGAATGTGTAAAAGCACATTCCTTTTGATTCGATGGCTCAGTTTAAAAGGCAAGTTTCTGAATGAGAACCAAACGGAGATTAAGTTTGAAGTATGGTACAGGATGTGCTGTTTGTCGGCTCGTTATGGCCCAGGGTGCCGAGTGGCGGGTGTGTGAGGGTGGAGGGTGGAGGCGGCAGGCTCGGGGAGGACTATGATAAATTGCCGAGGGTCCACCGCAGTCTCAGATATGAACTTGGAGACGTAATAAAGACAGTACGTCGTCAGCTCTTAGAAATATGTTGCATTTTGGAGTAGATTGAATATAATCCTCGGGAGAGAAATGTCATAGTTTTCCACTTTACTGCAAAAACTAAAGTGCGTGAGATAAGAAATCTCAAATAAAATAATAATTAAACAAATATATGACCATTTAATTTTTTTTCAAATTTTGAATTATTGAATTTAACATTAGGAAGCTACACAAAAGACGCACTTTCGTGTATAATTAAATACTGCATTTACAGTTTTCATTAAAACTGGTACTTTTGACACGCTCAATGGCCTCGAAATATAGAGATATCATATAATATTAGTAATTAAATGCTATTTTTCTAATATAAACATAGCCAGCATTATAATTACACCATATTTGAGTTTAATTTGACGGTTTGTTAGCGATAATAATCTCATAAAAAATATTTTAACAGAAAAATCACTAAAAAATCAAGATTTTCAGAATATTTGGCTCGTTCGTGTGAGCGTATACACAAATCGCAACTTTTTTGTAATATTTCAAAGCTTCGTACATAATTACGTTAACGAGGTCGAGAGCTGAAATATGTGGCGTTGAACTCGAAATTCCAAACGGAATAAGTTGTGTAAATATCAAGACGTCAAAGCGCACCGTTCGAGAGTTTTCACTGCTTCAGATCAACAAATCTTCCGGATATGTGCATCTAAATATAAAATTGAAATGTTTTATTAATTTCAAAGACAAATAATTTAATTGATTTTTGTTATTTTACAATAAATTACACCAAAGAATTCATAATGACGCGAGCATGCTCTATTAAAAAAAGCAAAAATAATTAATTGTTAATCAATATGTAATTCAATTTAATGAAGATACTCGGTAAAGAGTTATTAACTATCGGTTGTCCATGAAAATTTTAGGGTGGAGACATTTTGCATATCGGATCAATAATTCTGTCACAGATTCCCTTCCGTTACTCTGGTGTTATTAAATACTATACCTGCGTGAATAAGTTAGGTTAAAAGGGAAAAGTAAGATCCAAAGGAGGAAATTAATTAACTGAGTAAATTTTGTTAAGCTTGCTCTCCAAGCTCTGGGTAGGAAGTTCGTATTGATCAGGACAAGCGGCAGCAGCGCGCACACTTATCACAACACCAAACAGCGGCGAATTAATAACAATGAGTCGGCGTGTATAGAGATCGGAATAATTTTCATACCGAGGGGTGTGACCCCGCCGGCGAGGTGGTGTGAAATTTTCTCGGCCCGCCTGCGGTTCGAGTGTTCGTGAACCGGGTCTCTCGCCTTTTGTCTGGAGTTCGAGGCTCGAAACTTGTCGGGAACAATATAAGTTCTCTCGAGTTTTCCGTGCGATATACGGGAGCGATAATGATTTATTTTGTAAAGTTATTTATTTATACACGACGTGCACAAAGTTACACAACTCGCTTCCAAAAACGCTGCAAGATGGATCTCCGTACCGGAAGAAAGATGCGAATGCGTCGTTGGGAGAATCGCGAGCATTTTCTTAGTTTAGTATCAACAACCTTTTCACAATTGTTTCAAAATTTACAAGCTCGAAGTATTTTTGTTAAACGAGTCAAACGCATTGTAACCAGCCGTGGCACCAGATTGTACACCAAGAAATTTACGTTATTTCATTACTATTTTGGTGGCCTATGTAAGCAACACATATTGAACATCAAAGGAGAGTGACTGCGGGAAACACAGTTAATGGTGCTCTAAATGCAATTATGGCCAATAAGAATCTGTCAAAGGAAGCAAGACTAGCGGTACATAATGGCGTTCTAGTGCCAACCCTAATGTATGGAAGTGAAGCCTGGAATTGGCAAAAGAGGAATGAAAGTAGACTGAATGCGGTAGAAATGCGGTCACTAAGACGCTTGTGTGGAAAATCTTTGGTCGATAGAGTAAAGAATGAACAAATTAGACGTGAATGCAATGCTGGCTGTAGTGTGGTAGATAGAATAAAGAAAGGAGTGCTGAGATGATTTGGTCATGTGGAACGTATGAACGAGGAAAGGATGGTTAAGAAAATATATGAGGCGAGTGTTGAAGGCAACAGAAATAGAGGGCGTCCGCGAAAGACCTGGCAAGATCAGATACAAGTGTTTGAGGATGGCCCTGTTGAAAGCCGCAACAACCGTGGAACTTGTATGAGAAGATGTACGAATGTGGCCGAAGCAAAAGTGGCGTGCCAGGATAGAAGAGTGTGGCGTTCAATCCTCTCTGCCTACCCCTGCGGGGAAACGGCGTGATGGCTAGTTAGTTAGTTAGTTTAGCTAATATATTGCGAGAGAATGTACCAATAAAATTACACTGTATGATAAATAATTTAAGATTTTTTAGTTATGCGTCACAAT
Organism: Agrypnia vestita; assembly: GCA_016648135.1. Classification (NCBI taxonomy): domain Eukaryota; kingdom Metazoa; phylum Arthropoda; class Insecta; order Trichoptera; family Phryganeidae; genus Agrypnia; species Agrypnia vestita. Next base: position 48,397 of record JADDOH010003332.1, on the reverse strand, counting down.
GCAATAAAATAATATTATTAAGCGGATCAAAAAATACGCAAAAAAGTGAAGCGATCGTTATTGAGTTTGGAGATAAAAGCGACGGACAGACAATGCCCCCGTATTCGATTCAAAGTTGCCAACTGTAGCCGGACGAACGACAATGGAGGACCTAGTTTCTTATCAGCCTGTGCTTCTGTACTCACTACAGGCCTCGCTGTCTTGATATTTGACAATAGCAACAATAAATGTTGTGCAGCTTGCTGACGTTTCCATGCCATCTTACTATTACGTTACTGGGTTTCGAAAGTCCGCCAATAACCACAGAAAAAATCTTTTTTTGAATTAACCAAAACGGCAGGTACCTACCCTCCCCTAGAATTGAATTAAATTATTATCCAAAAAATGGGAACTATTTGAGGATCTACCAGCGCACGATTAAATTTTGAAGGAATAATAATTGGTTGGCAATTTGAATAAAATCAATAGTCCAGCAGACTGGCCGACGTGTGTGTGTGTGTGTAAAATCTTTACTTAAGTGTGTGTGGTTTCGAAAACAATGACGACGCCAAATTTTTCATTGATCGCAAATAAACAAAACCAATATTATTGCGTCACACGAGACGACCAGATTTTGGGCAGGAAAAGTGGACATTAATAATTAAAAAAAAGGATATATAATTAAATCTATGTATACTATTTCATGACAAGGACTGCATGTCTCTAGCATGGTCTCTTCAAATATATGAAAGGTTTTCATATTTGGAACATACGTACAATTTTCAAACTTTTGATAATGTATAGATATTCTTACGGTGGAATTGGTCAACGTTGTGTGGAGTTATCACTTAAGCCAGCTCATACAGGTCGTAAGATCTTGGCCATCCTACAACAAAGATTGCCATACATGTTCGTCTCTGTGAGGTTTCTATAATTTATCTTAATTTATAGTAAAAATATTTTCTTACGTATTCAGTTTAGTGTAATTTTATGAAAATAGAGTCTTTGGATATGTACTAATCAAGAAAGTTTTGAAATGTTGTATTTTTTGCGACATCGAGAATCCGTGCTTAACACCATATTAAGATTCGAGAAATTCGTAGTTTAATGAAAAAACGACAACGACACCGTAAGAAAGTCCCTTAAAAACACACTTTAAATCCAAGAGTTGTATTTAATATGACACATGGTTTACCCAGTTCGAATAACAATGTACGTTGAACACACGCTAGCCAACAAATTGTTGAAAGGAACCGAAATCTATTGCCACAAGAATATTTGGCGTGGCTGGCGTCTCGGGCACTCTGCCCAGACTTCAGCTGAACTTCCCGTGAAGCGGCGCGGATGTTTCATACACTGATAAAAAAAAATACTAATTTTAATAAGCGCAAACAAGCGAAAATTGTCCAAGATTGCCTACATGCAGGTACGGAATCATTACATTCATTTTTGGTAAACAGAGCTAGAATGCCAGATACCCTTATAGTACCTTCGTTTAATCTTTAATTGTGGCATTTAGTTACTTTCGTCTTACTAGACAACTTACATTGATTATTTACTGTTTTTGCGTATACGTTATTTTAAAATAACCCAAAATGATAAATAAATAATAATGCATCGAAATAAACTGAAATTTTATTCATAATTTCGAAAAAGTAACCGGTCATCTGGGCTGAAAATGAATTGACAATAAAATAGCAGATTTGCATGTGGACTAAGTGGGCACGTCAATGAGATGGGAGTTTTGTCAGTAGGCACGTCAATGAGTTAAAGTTATTACTAGTAGGCACCTTAATGTGATAAGTTATTATGAGGCACGTTAATGTGATATAAGTTATTACTAGTAGGCACCTTAATGTGATAAGTTATTATGAGGCACGTTAATGTGATATAAGTTATTACTAGTAGGCACGTTAATGTGATAAGTTATTATGAGGCACGTTAATGTGATATAAGTTATTACTAGTAGGCACCTTAATGTGATAAGTTATTATGAGGCACGTTAATGTGATATAAGTTATTACTAGTAGGCACGTTAATGAGATAGACGGATCAGTTTCCTAGTTCATTGGATATGTGCTAATGTGCATATATATACTCTTCGTCTTATGACAAAAAAAAGGTTTTTCACAATATATATAAAATATTGTGTTATAAATTAAGCGGTTTATTTCGAAATGCCATCACTAAGAGTTAAAGTTTAAAATGAAAGCTTATTTTTTATGTTATTATGCAAACATATATTTTTTTATTTTGTATGTAATTCGACTTACAATCAATTTAACTCGGAGAATACGATAATAGAATAAGATAAAAGAATAGAATAAGATCCCAGATCCATATCTGCGGCGTAGTCAGTACCTACATTCAAATAAGTTGTGTAAAACATGAATTCCTGCCAAATAAATCGGAAAATATTTTTAATTTCATAATATGAATATTATTATCAAATTGTTCACATTTTTAAATATTTTACTATTCTGTAATAATTATTTATTAACTTATATGCACGAGCACAGCTTATTTGAATGTACTGACTGCACTCGCCTGTTTTTCATATTAAAAATATATTCATATTCACACTAATATCGGAAAAGAAAAAGAAGACACAATCCTATTTCAATGGGCGAATTATCAATTAATGCAAAATTGAGATCACAAATAGTTTTTGAATGTCTACAATGCCAAGACGTGATTTCTGTTTTGTTGTACGAGAGAAATCAAAACGCGTTTCTATTGTACAAATATACGCTATTATTCGATTTTCTTTTAAATTGCAAAACGGAACAAGGGGACTCACGACATCAAATAAATTATTCATGGCGTCAACGAAATAAAATACATCAACTCTATTTTCACGACGTTCCGAATAACGTCAAATGAACAAGCAGTAAAACAGGCATTTTGAGGAAGGATGGTAATGGAAAAGGTTTGATTGCTAATGGCCCCTTCGAATGACGGATGATTCAATTTGAGATGAATTATGACCACGTGATTCAGCACTCCGTGTGGTAGATTTTCAGCGACAAAGATGGAACGTCACGTATCCAAGGGAAGAATTCAGTAGGAAGGGCACGCAGTAGAGGAATTTTTTTTATTAAAAAATAAGTTGGATTATTTAAAAACACACACCACGTTTCACGATTTTTTGTTGATGCCTATTAGTTAAATACTTCCAAGATTGTGTTTCAAACTAAATAAATGTTACATATATCACCAATCTATTGACACCGTCAACTTCCGCCTGCGTCATATAATTTAAATTTTTTGCTCATATAACCGATTTTAAAGACGTATTCATGTAAAAATAATTTAACAATTAAGACATTGCAAATATATAAATGTGTCAGATTTCCCATAAAATATTTTATAACAAATTTCAAGAAATCTTAATTTTGGCAATAAACTGAACTTCGTACTGCACACACGTCATGGCAATAGTCAAAGTATTTTTTGAAGAAATTTTCAACAAGTAGTCGCGTCCCAACTGCAAGAAATTAATTACGAGAATAACATCACGCTTGCCTAAAAAACATTTTTTTTGGAATTTTCTATCACATAATGAAAACAAGTTATTTTTTCATCATAATCGCTTTTCAGTTCGGTACGAAATATCAAACAAAACAATTTTAATTCGGAAAGAACATCTTGTTTCCTAATACTTCATCGATAATTTCCATATTCCCTACAGCGATCAAAAATATCCCCCCCCATCAACGTCCCGCTCTTCTTCTCAAATAGTTTGACACAAAATTGTATTTAACTTAGTTATCACCTAATTGTGAAAATTACTACAGCTCTAGAAACTAGCGACAGAAAAGTATAACTCAATGTAGGTTTGGTACAAAGTAGTGTATTGCACCATAAAAAACTGCCATGTCAATTAATAACCAAGTTCTTTTTTATAAAAAAGTTATTTTAATATTGTTGTTAGTACTTAATGTACAGTAGGTAAATATAAGTACTTAATTATTTATCCATTTCCCATATATTATATTACTTCGATTTTTGATATTTAATTTGTTATTATACATTGTATCCTGACGAAGGGACCATTAACTGAAAGATGTTAATTATTTCAATATACCTATTAGTGGTGAAAACAAAGTATAGTTTTATTAATTATAATGACATAATCGGATTGGTTTAAAAATAAAATTTATGATGATAAATATTAATATTGAATTCGTGGTAGGTTTAGGTCTGTTGTATAATGGAGATGTGATCGCATGCGCGCAGAAGCACGTATCGCTCTCACAGGGGTGGAGGTGGAGGGCGTAAGGGCGTTCCTCTGACGAGACTGATTTTATATGATAACAACCGAAGCAAAAACTGAAGCACGCCCCGCCGCTGCGTGACAGGCGCCACGTCCGCTGCCTCTGTCGATTGAAAACACAACCCTATAGATACACCCCTTCGACATTGACCCCTTGATATTCGAAATACATCCAGAGATTGCCGAATGAGATGCGAGCAACGACGGGTTGGCGAACTACCCAAATCCAAACCTTCAAAGTGAAGGTTGAATTTCAGTTCAAGGGTGAGGAATTCAGACTCAAACGATAACGAGTTCGTGAACGTACTCCTATACGGCAAGAAAAGTAATTTAGAAAAGCGAAAAAATAAAGTACGCGGGAGAGTTGTAAAATGCTGCGTTGATATTTTTAGGGTATAAGAAGAGAGCTGTGGAATTCTCTAGCGACAAGACACAGGAAGGTGAAATAGATAGAAGAGTCGAAGCTTCTAATAGGGTATTACGTCCCTTTTATTGTTCGGTGGTCTCTGAATAAAGAAATTCAACTAAAAAAACCAAAAACATTATTTTTAAATCTGTGTATTTGTTTTTCTTGTTCATTTTTTTTATCGCATCCCTAGTTTAAGAATATCACCTTTCTAAAATATGCATTCCGAGATAATAGGGTTTCAGGTTTTTGTTCTCATTTAAATAGTACCGTTAACATTAAAGTAATATTTTTGCATATCAACATGACAAAATATAAACCGCGTGCACTCACACTGAAACATGAGTTGTAGGTCAACACATATTTTGGAAAAGAAGCGAAATAAATATGCAATCTCGTAATATTCTTTTCAAAATTATTACCGTATTTCTCAGAATAAAATATACTCGCATCATAATAGTTTGTCAAGTAAATGTGTGATTTTAATGATACTTAAATTAAAATTGATTATTTCATTTTGTATTTTTTTATCAATCATGTCATACTCTAATCATTTGTCTACGTGAAATATTTAAAGATAAAAATTATTTGTTATATTATTTTCCTTATATTGTGTTCAATACTATTTTCTTAACTACATACGCGGGGGATAAAAGCAAAAACAGTAATATCCAAAAAAATAAAAAAATGTTTTGAATGTAGTCACCGAGGATAACTAATTTAAAATGTACTGAGTTCTAGATTTGATGTATATCTAGATCTATAAAATTAAAGTCTACGTTTCCTATAAAGTCTCGAATTCAGTACATTATTAATCAGTAATCCTCGATGATTGCATTAATTTTTTTTAGAAATTGTTCCCTTGCTTTTACACCAATATTCTTACTATTTGCGTGTCACACCAATATTCTTACTATTTTCAAAATAAGCTTGTATAATTAAATAAATGCTTATGCTATGAAAATAGGACTACCTTGCTGGTGTCCTGGAATGGGGCTCGAACCACCTAGTGTCATGACCACTACACAAACAAGCTACTAATCAATACTTTCTTAAAATCCGTATATTCCGACATCACAGACAATAAATAGATTCGTTTAAAGATGCAACGAAAGTATTCACAGAGGGCGCTGCATAAATAAGGAGGGACGGAAAAGCTTTTCCTCGAAAGCCGCAATGCACGAGCTCAGCATTTACCGGGCTCCGAGTACCTACGTGGCGAATGGCAGCTATTAGCGTCACGGTGTAAATAAAGGGCGAAACAGTGAGTAAGGCGGAAAGTTTGTGCAGCACAAAGAAAAACAAATTCTCATATCATCTTTCGGCAAGATGGCGCGCGGCCCGGCGCGCTTTGTTCGGAGCACGGAAAGTTTCCTCAAATATGATGGCCCGATTTCCAGCTTTCACGGCCATTTGAAATTATCATGACCATATTGAACTCTGTTTAACACGAAACTATGGAGGCAGAAATATATTTTCACGCTGAAATTTTAATTTAAAAATAAAGTCATAAAATTCGCAATTCGGCGACGATGCCGTCGGCAGGTGGTAATGTTTAAAGTGTTAAGAAGGGTGGTTTGCACGTGATTTTTCAAGTTAAAGTGTGATTAAATTATTTCAAGGCTACAACAGGTCGTGAGCCCCGATGACTGTAGCGAAGAACATCACAATAACACTCGAGCTTGAGAAAATACAAAGATATATGACCTCGACAGGAATCGAACTGTCAAATAAAAATAAAATAATTGAAACCTTGCAGAAATATGAATCAGATTTTTTTAAAAGGTTTTAATCGTTTTATTTTATTGTGTTGAAGAGAATGAATTTTTAAGTTTCGATATAAGTCACTTTAAAGATAGTCCAATGTTTTAAAGAAAATAAACCAATTTTGAAGTCGCGTGATCTCATATTAAGACTTGAGAGTGAGTATTGTGGGAGAGTAAAATCTGATGGTTAAAATCAGTATTTTTAAAAATGAAAGGCGCGAAAACTGTAGATAAGATGGTTGTGCGACAGATTGTGAAAAATTGTAATTGTTAAAACAATTACCTATGTACACAGCGCACAGCAGCATTAATAATAGGGATACATTTTCGAATAAACAATAGAAATGAACTTGAAACAAAAAAGTCACAAATCTACATGTGGAATTGATTGCATGGCGGTTCGTGATTGCAAATAACGCTTTGAAAATATAAATTAGTACCTAATCGAAGATTGATCGAAGATTCCTGATTCATATTAGAACTTTGGATGATCATGTGGATAGGTACCTACTGGTGCGTCAAATAAAATTACATGTTTTAGTTATACGCATTTGTGATATAACGAAAAAAAATCATTGAAAAATATTTTAAGCATGAAAAGTAAAGTGGATAATTATTCCACTTTTGATGTTCTCCCCAAGAGTGAAAAGGACAGACCGATGCTTCGGAGCCAGTCAAGCATTTCGAGCGTAGCCGACTGTCTAACTTTTCATTGGCTGGTGAACTAACAGATAAAGTTTTAAATTTTGTTATGGAAAGAGGATTAAAATTAAAAAAAAATGCAGAGAGCTAATTTTTATTGCCTCGTTATGGCGTTTTTGCGGTCTGATTTCACCTATTTAATCTAGACACAAAGAATTTATGATACAATACTTTACGCAATAGTTATTTAAAATAATTTATTTACTGTCGTTTAAGAAAGGTATACGAAAATGATAAATAAATGTTGATTTGATACCTTCCATACTAAAATGTAATACAGAATAGGGAAGCTACGAGAAGTGCTCGTCATCGCGAGCGTATTGCCAGATTATCGTCTAAAGGATATTTTCATAATATTTATTTCGCTAATATTGCATGTTTCTTTTTCTATATATACAGAATTTAGATTATTAAAACTATTTAAAAATAATCTTTCATACTGCATTACTAATATTTACTCTGAAAAAAGGCGAAATAACATATGGATATGGGGAGTGAGACAAGAATCTAGGCTGCACAAATTGTAGGGGAGTGATAGGATTAACATTATTGGGGCTTATGGGGAAAAAACGAAAAGCTCATTGGAAAGGAAACAAAATAAATCCCTCATCGTGAAGACTCATCACATCTGCATATGATTATACTTTATAATGATGCGTCACTAGATAATATACAGGGTTTAATGGAGCGTTAACGCGTATGACAGATGCTGGACGTGGGCAGAACTGTTGCTTACGTCATGTGTAATGACGCGTGTAGTGTTGTGTCGTGATTGGTGCATCACTGCCTGCAGTCAAATTCATCATTTATGGGTACGATTCACAAGCAATGAGAACCAACAAGACTCATAATAAAAAAACTGTATTAGCTTAGCTATCTGAAAGGAATTCAAAGAGGTGAAATATCGTGCCAGCTATAACGAAAACATGACGTCATCGTAACGAAGATATCCGTTAAAATTTCGCCGATTCGAGCTATTGAATTAACATAATCATAATCATATAAAATATAAAAGCCTTGCAAAAAAATCTGTTTTCGATTTCTGCAAAGTTTTTAACATTTTATTAAACTTTTGAATTTTTCTTAATCAATATAAGTTATTGTAATAATAGTGCAACAACGTTTTGCTGAAAATAATTCGGAAATATTGAAAAAAATAATGCAAACTTTGATATTGCATAACTTCATAACTCTTCATATGGTTGCTTGAACATTTTCGACTCTGTAAAGTATTGTGAACTAGCCCTGATACACCCTGTATAGCGATAAAGAAAAATAACAGGGTGAATAGGAAGACGTGTTGCCTGTTCCGTTTTGTTGGTGGAGAAGCCAAGTCACCTATCGGTGTGTTTCGCGCCAAGATCACGGCGCCTGACATTTAAAATTCTGGCATGACGCGCGCGCCGCCCGCCGGGGCGCGATGAAACTTTTAATGGATAAATATTATAATTCGTCTCGTCAAACAATTCATTCCTTCTCAAGAAAACGGCGACCTTTCAACAACTTTTTAAAGTTTATTCCGCTTTCGGCTATTGCAGCAGCTTTCGGACAAACAAACCCTTTTGTGCGAATTTCTATGGCTGGATTTAGTTGATAATTATTATAAACCAAGAGTCATTCACGGAAGGTATAATGGATTGAGCGAACAATATTTTCGTTAACACGGTGGCTTGTGTTTTACAAGTAACGTTAAAAAGTGAAACCACATTAAAGTAATAAAACGTTAATAATACACAATAACATATGCTCTAGTTTTTTTTCATGTTATATATAGGTCGAACATATTATAACTTTTGACTCATGCGGAAGCAGCGCGAGACATGGGAGCACCTTGTCGAACCTTTAGGCCCCCGAACCTACTAGAACAAGGGGATGAAGTTGATGATGAACATATTAGTCAATATGTTCATCATACATTAATGCAAAAGCATTAAATACATAAAAGACTAGCCAGCGACCCCCAGACCTACGTTATAGTATCAAAGCAGAAATATTTTCTGTAGATGTACACTATAGGTAAGAAGGTTTGGATATTATGGCATTAGAGTACAGGGGATACTGGGAGATAAAAGGTAATACAGGTACAAAAAGTGTGTAAGTAAAACGTAAAAACGATTACCATACGCATTTCATCCGCCGGACGCAATGAAGATCTATAAATAATCATGTCATTTACGTTATAGCAAGTGGTCAGAATTTTATCCGGATTACTGCTTAATAATTTTACCTGATACCTTATATTTTAACGTTTTACTTATATATTTGTTTGTACCTGTATTACCTGTTATCTGTATTGCATAATATCCAAATGTTCTAACTACTATAGTGTACAACTGAAGAAAATATTTCAGGTTTGATACTATAACGTAGGTGTGGGGGTCACTGGCTCCTACTCTATATAATATAATGGTAAAGCAGGTCTTTTAGCATACCGGGGGCGTTTTTGAGGTGTGTTCCTTATGGCCTGTTGTACCGTTAAAATTAATATAAAATGTGGTGAATGTTTATTAAATAATCTTTCATCATCCGCTGCATCGGTGTACCGATCATGTGCGTCACGCCTTGAACAGCCGGTTATAGATCAGACGGGCTGTCGCTGATGTCGCAGGGTTATATCGTGCGGGCCGCTAGATGCGAGACAGCGCACAGAGCCGCTGGCAATATTTGTATACAGAATGACCGGTTGGCAATCCCAACCTCGAAATAACCCCGGGACCACTTTCGTCAAGACTTTGCGGCTGCTTCCACTTATTGCAGAAGGGTCGCCGGGTCGAGTGAGTGGCGCGGGGTAGAAAGGGAATGCGACACGGCACAATCGCTTTTGGAAATCATCAATATTCGGGATTATCTGCCGAGGATACGCACAGCGGCGATAACGGTATAAAATTGAATCTAAATAAAATAATGTCACACGTACAGGATGTCTCGTAACGAGTAGCAAAAACTACGGGGGAAATCGTGTTTCTTCAGTTTTGAATAAAAAATAAACACATATTCGAATTGTTAATTTAATGAATTTGTTCTGCGCGCTGTGCTAAACTATTAACGTAATAAAATACAGAGATTTGTTCGTCTCTGCAAGAGGCGTACAGAAATAATTAATCGTACATAATAGAAACGCGTCTCAAGGAAATTGTTAATTAATAATACATGTACGACTGAAATTGTTTCCGACTAAGACGAGATTGATTCGAACTGCGTTTTTCTACAACTATTTCATGTCGCAAATGTACGTGGGGTATAAAAGCAAAGGCAGCAATATAAAAAAATGATAATAATAATAATGGGTCTTTATTTCAGCTTGTGGAGAATAGATTCTCACGTTGCCATATATATATATATATATAAGTAAAAATAGAAAAACAACAACATACAAATAAAATTAGAAAAGAAAACATGTCAAAATTAGAAATACAATAATACATTATTGTATTTCTAATTTTGACATAATACAGTATTGAATTTGAGATTTTATAGGAAACATTGCCTATAAATTTGAAGGAGACACGATTTTAGAAGAGACAGATACATAAATGTATTCAGTACATTTTAAATTAATGATCCTCGGTGACTGAATTGAAAACATTTTTTTTATTTTTTGTAGGAGTTGTGCATAGTTTATAATCGCGGGTCTAACAATTTGGTATATTTCCCTTTAATGGGCATTTTTGGGCCACACAAGATTCATATTACCGATCTAAATTTCATTGATGCCACACCTGTGGTCGACATCCTTCTTTGTGAATGACGATGCTTAAATGAGTCACAGTTGAGTAATATTTCCCCACCCAGTTGCATTGAAGGAGTTACAGTATACAGAGCAATAATATAAAACAAAGTTGTAAAAGTATATAAATTCCATTGTAAATTTCAGAGAAAAATAAAAATTTAAATCGTGTTGGTTTTGTACTCCAACGAAATAGAGGTCGGTGTTAACAAAGAAAATTCTCGGAAAAAACATGAAAGCTCATTTGTATGTCGAAAGAAGAAAATGATCATTTATGAATCCACGTGCTCGTCGAAGGGAATAGGGTTGAATATATTTGCTCGCCGGCGCGGCAGGGTTAACCCGAGGGGCTGCCCTCACGCCCAAACCGCTTCATCTCGATATTCCGGGGGTCGCTCGTAGGCTGGAGTAATGCCATCCCGCAAGGGGCTCAGTCAGCCCTTACCCACAGACAACACAGGGTTAAAAATCTAGTTCAAAGAACCAACAAAAAAGGGAAAAATAAAGAAAAGGGAAATTGATAAAAGACCCCTAAAATTTGATAGTGCCTTTGACGGCTGAAGCGTTAAAAGCAAATGTGGATAGCAGCCATAAATAAATTAAATCGAACATAATTCCCGAAAGACAAAGACAAATACAAAAGTAAATAAAGAGAATCAGACGATTTGAGGATTTTAACATATAACACAAGGCGTGGTTTACGCAGTAGTTCTGAAATAAAGCGAATGGAATATTTTAAAAACAATATTAGATTAATCAAATAGAAAGATATAGAAAAATCTATTAAAAAAATATTTGGTTTCGTTTCGGAACAACCATTTTTAAAATCATAGAACTGTTCTATCGAAACATATCAATGCATTTTCATTTTATAAAAAGTAACCCATAAAAACCAAGTTTTTATTATATTACCTTTCTCATTTACTAGTGGAAACTGGTTTGGCGCTTAACCTAGGCGTTGGGCTTCGGTCATGCGACGCTTCGAAAGGGAGTAGTAAAAAATTTCCAAAAATCCAAAATTATACTATAATCAGGTTTGGTGTCTACCGTTTTTTCATACAACTTACTCAGTTGTACGAAAAAACCATTAAAAATTTGAAAAATCCAAAATTACACTACAATTATTTTTTTTAACGAAAATTTGATAGATCTTTTTGATCGTCGCCACGAGTCTGCTTGCAAAGTTTCAGCTCGATTGGATCACTTGAAAATGGTTAAAAATCGATCAAAAGTTTTTGCGTCAATCAATCAATCAGAGGCCACGAGTTAAAATAAAGGGAGTAAAAATATATATTAGACATTTCAGCTTTTGAATAAAATTTAAATAATTTATTCAGAGTGAATTACTCAAAACGTTTTGGGATTCATTGCATTACAAAGTTGTTAGCTATGTGAAAAAAATGAATTAACAGATGTATCTTTTACAAAGGACTACTATAATAGTTTTGAATTTTTCGAAATCTTTATTGGTTAATATGGCTAAATCGATTTACCGCGGTTCTCAATGCTGAAGAAGCCCCGGGTTCATTCCGGTGGTAACCAAATATTTTTAATTCCCCATAAACCCCGGTAATAAAGTCAGAAGGCTTGCACTGTCGAGTGAGGAATCGAAGTTTCTATTAAAAAGGTGACGTTTTATGGACCCATAAAGATACGGTCTCTTGAAATACCGTGTAAGCTTTGTAAACAGTTTGTTCGAGTGGTGTCTTGAGATAACGAGGTAACGGCTTCATTCTGAGAGTCGGAAGACGCTCAGCCGAGTTACTTGTTAACTTTGGCCGTTTAGAAAATGAGATCAGACCTCACGATCTGAGCCAATGAGCCGGCTTACAAATCAGGATCCCCCGGGATTCTCAAATTTCTAACGAAATAAACACTTAAAAGTAATAGCACGTAATTTTTAAATTGAGAGATGTCTGATAATCGCTATAAAATGTGACGTTCATATTGGTGTAGGGGTAAGATATTCGCCCAGTGAGTTCTAAAATGGTCGGCGTTGTACCGGGAAAAAGTTATATCATTCATTAAATAAGCGACTATCTGAGTCGAAAAATTCCGGTTCTGAAAGGTTATGGTAATTTTATTTGACTTGTATTGAAGCGAATGAATTTTTAATGTTCGATACAAGTTACTTTAATGATAGTCCAAATTTACAGAAGAGAACTCAGAAATACTGAAAAAAAACGCTAATTTTGAAGACGCATGTCTTCGAAAATATCGACATTAGATCATTAACGTTGGAAGATTTTTGACTTGCAATCTACCTAAAAAGTATTATATATTGAGATAGTTCTGTATTTACTTAGGAGTAAGTACCTTTGTATACAGCCTTAAAAATCTTTATGAATGAATGAGTAGATGGGTATATTATCTCAAATTAAAATAATTTCGCGATACCATCAAAGAGGTTAGCAGAAATGGTTAGAAACAACTATCTTAAAAAAATAAATAAAAATAATGTCATAATTTTTTTAAATTTAAATACGTCTTGGGGGTAGAGGCCGGTAATTTGTTGCCACGCCACTGATACTGCAATAAATATAAAGAAATCTGTTTAATTTTGCTAACCAAGTGACCCCTGATTTTGCTAGGCCAACATTTATGTGCATATTATATTATACATAAATGATCTTCGTGCTTTGAATTACGTGTTTGTTGCGAATTCGTAATCAAATTTACTTCAAGCGCAGGAATGATATTTTATACGTAGACAGAGAGAATTCAAATAATCAAATTTCATCAAAGTAACTTGTTCCATAATTCCCAAGGCACTGTCGCGGGGGCCGATCCGTGGAGATTTAGCCGGACCACAGGTATAAACGGAGACTTTTAACACGAAAAAAGATCTGTATCTTTTTTCTTACCCGGGTTTAGCGATTTTTAAATCCCTAGAAACTCAAAAAAAAATAGTAAAATGTGAATATTACAATATTTTTTTTAGAAAATGAAATAAGTCCTAATGTTTTAGTCATGTGTGTTATTTTTCGAACAATGTACATTCGAAAGAAACTTACTGTCTTTGTCCACTTTATTTTTACCGCGCATTCTAACGATGCGTCTGTCGGGTGTTTTAATATTATGTTTACCTATATACTGCATTCTCACAAAACGCGAGTCACTGTTGTTAGGAAGAACGCAAATTTCTCCGTCTCTCTGTTGGATTATTCAAAAGCAGGCTTCTAAATAATCCACGCCATACTTCGTGGCACCTGAACGATATGTATTTAAATCATTTTTAACAATCACAAGGGGTTTTAATAAAATGGAGACCGTTGCTGTACTACCTTCGAGTATAATTTTAAGGAAGTACGTAAATTTTAATAGACTGAATTTATGATAAAAATCTTCCGCGGCAATAAATTTAAAGTTTAGAGATATTTTACTTCTCATAATTTTTGTTCATAACATGTTTTAAACCTACAATTCAGTAGTGGCGCAGTTTCATAAACAAATTATAAACATTTAAATTTCTTTATAAATTGTCAAAATTTCAGAAAGGTTACAATAAAATAGGCATTCCCAGGAGACGGAGGCCGGGAATTCCTGGGAAACAGGCTCTACCTCTTTAATTAAAAAAATCCATTTTTAAATCGTTTCAAAAACTAATTGTTTATTTAAAATTTATCTTTGAGACTTTTCAAAAATATATATTTTTCTGCGCGATTTTATAAAACCTTTTTACACAGTTGACAACTTTTGAACTTAAATAAATGAAAACAATGGATATCATTCTTTTAAAATGAATATAAAAAAATAAATTCTAAATCAAATTTCCTGATTTCGGCTATTAAATCAAGACAACGTATTTGAGACACACTTATGTTTCGTTATTTGGAATCAAATAAAAAATTTGGTCATCCAACCAAGTAATTATTTTCAGATAAGTTTATTTAAAAATATTATTTATTACATTACTGATCAATTAATGATAATAATTAAAAGCTAACCTAACGCATCAGTACAACGAGATTATTTTAAAAAGAAAAACCTTCGAATCATGCATACTGTCAGTGATGACGTATGGACTGGAGTCGATGATACTTACAAAAAAAGTATTAAAGCTTAAATGATCATCGAGATGATCTCCATGGATGACGGAGCAATGATCCATGGAGAGGTCCATGCTTGGTATAAGCCTAAGAGATAGGCGCAGGAATCAGAGAAGTGGATATAATGGATCCTGTAACGAAGTTAAAACGATAATGGGCAGTATATTGCATATTGCAAGAATGCTACAAATTGTCTCCTAGAGTTCTGAAGTGGAGGCCTTGGGAGAATAATAGAGGCGTCGGAAGATCTCAAAATAAATGGGCTGAGATATAACCACTGGGGGAGGTAAGAAATGACTAAAACAAGCAAATAACAGAGAAGGGTGGATGAGTACGGAAGAGACATAGACGCAGCAATGGAGAGATGAAGGCTGAAGAAGTACAGCGAGGATAATATGCGCAAAACATGATTCATTTGACGACACCAAAAACATAAACATAAACAAAGACTGTCCTTGAATCCCGATGCCGCGCCGTCAGAGCTAAAGTCGGCCATTTTCTCCGAATTTCTCTCGCTTCTATGCCACTGGTAAGCAGGACATGTTCCACAGGAAGTGACATTCTTCATCTATCGATGCGTATGTCGTTGATGTAGTCTGTATTGATTTTGTGCAGCGAGTGTTTGAAATGTTGTATTTTTAAATGACATCAAGAATCCGTACGTGCCTTTAGATTCGGAAAAAGTCGTAGTTACAAGTCAAAAAACATTTTTAGATACTGAATCCAATACGTTCATGAATTTGCAAGACTTAATCAAAATAGTAATCTATGGAATCCATATATCAACAGAAATGCACGCTACGACAACGAGCGGAAATAAACGACCATGAAAATGTCTTCGGATTCCAACTCGTAATTTATTGAGCGCGAGTGAATTGTGTGGAAGAAATATGGGCGACCGACACGAATATTAAAAATGAAATTGGAAATAAATCCGAGAGAATTTTTTTTTAATCTGGTTGAGAGCTTGATGTCTGAGATAAATATAACGGTTGGTTATCATTGAGTCTGGCAAACCGGTGAATACGGTCTTCCGTTTGTCAGATTAATGCGGCAGTCAAATCCGTTACTAATCAAGTCATCAAAAATATGCCATCGGTGTTGTTATAGAGTTTAACAAATTACAAATTATAATGAATTTGTCAAAAAATTTAATATACTTTCGTTTAAAACAAAATTATGTCAATAAAATCATTTTTCTATGATACAATAGTAGGAAAAAAATCACGTGTTTCTCTCGATGCTCTAACTTACTCTGACAAAAAAATACATTTGATCGACACAACACGAAATACTTTTGGATGTAAAATTTTGTAGAATCCTATTTTCGAGTGCTTATGTCCGCTGATCCTAGATATATAGATTAGGGTAACGTTAAACAGATTGTCGATTAACCAGAGTGCTTCAAAAAATTTCAACAATCAATTGAAAGGCCAGCCCTTCACGTTATTGTTTAACTGTCAGCCGGGCCCTGTACAGGAAAATAAAGCTTTAGTCTGGATAAAAAATTGCACAGGCAACCGGAATACGTCGATAAAACTTAACGTTGAAAATTCCTTGCCTTTAAATCGGCAATAAAATGTACGTTTCTATCTTACGTATTTGTGGGTGTACCAATGCAAGCAATGAAATGTAACAAAATAGGCATCTACTTTTACATTCAACACAGAAAATAAAACTGGCGAAAGTCACAACAAATTTAGTTAAATGTCTCATTATTATTTGGAAGGCAGGGGCGATCTTGATTGAACTTATTCACTTTATTCTAGTTTTTTTCATTTTCTGGACTGTAAGATTTTTGAATTTAAGTATATCAAACTACAATAGTGTGATTTTTAACATTTATACACAGCTAATAGATCAGATCTTGTATTTCGGATGGAGATAACATGTTTTATACAATTTATATTTGCCTGATAACAATTAAACCTTTATTCTAGATAGATAGATCCACGCTTGAAACCTGCTATGTAAGACGTCAGCACGTATATGATGCATTACCGCGGCGAAAAAGCTCACAACTAGTAATAAAAAAATGAACATGTTCACATGCGTACAGAAAATATTATTTGTAAAAAGGGAAATAGAAATTCCTGGTACTTTGAAAAAATCGCTAATAACGATGGAAAAATGTATAAGCGTGGAAAGAAAATGTTACGCGAAAACTTTCACATTTCAAAAACACAAGACAATGAGACGAAATTGGTCTAGCATGAAATTCATACAAGCGTTTGAATGCCAAATGTAGCACACTATACAAAGCCAATACACCTACGTGTGTACAATGTATACAATACTACGTCAAATAACTTTGCCCGTGTCCCGGCAGCGCGCATTCATATCGATCTGTGTACAAAACAAGAATGGGTCGAACTAAATGTCAAAAGAAAAATATATTTATACGGTATGTGAGTAGGTACACCGCGGTAAGGGGAAGTATAGACATAATGCAGACGAGGAAGGCTTCAATCTGTGCGGAGAGTGGTGGTATCAAGCAAGATTAGGTTTTCCATGATATACCTAATAACATGCTGAAGACACGGAAGCAACTTATTTTTTCAAGGTAACATGAATAATTGAAAACCGGGTATTGTACATTACCATGTACAGAATCGAGTAATTATGAATCATTAGATATTTTTATCAGACCAGCGCTTAAACATGCCTCTGATTTAGTATTGAAAAATTAACCTGCATTATTCAGAGTATGGAAAAGGAAATATTTTAAGCATTATATAAGCATAAGTATCCTTGGGCCGGATTTAGAATTATGTGGTAGACTCTACAACGATGAGCTCTAATTTCGTATGACATAAGCGTCCTAAGGTTTATTAAAATGTGAAAACTTCGGTGGTTGAATCAAGTCGAAAGAATCAGCAATCATTATATTGGGGGGAACAGGGCTCAGAAAATAAAGATGGAGTGATAATGTTTTTAAAGTCACATCTGTATCTGTCTTAGAAACCAAGGACTGGAGAGAAATGTCACGCAGTAGGGTCCAATGGAGGGAAACCCTTGGGGAGGTCGAGACCCACTACAGGATTTAGAGTTAAAGTGATGAAGATGATGACGTACGAAAAATATACTTATGTGATTGCTTTGAGCGAAGAGCAGGTACTTTATTTGGGATACATAACATGGATTCCTATTCAAGTCCGCTCTTGCGAGGAAGACACAATTTTGAATATTATTTTGTGTTAATTTATTATACGTTTACATAAGCTTTAGCTTCTGCTTTGAACATCTAACGGTCGTTGATATCAAATATATAAATCTAACTGTACAACCACCAACCACAAGCTAGATTTACCAAAATAATAACCTAACAATTTTTGCACTTTTAAATATTGCAAAGAACAAGAAGGCATTGTTGTACACTCGCGTCCGAATTGCGAGACTTGTATATTTTGGCTCGCTAAATATTGTTCGTCTCGCAATTCGGACCTCGGTGCGAGGAGGATAATTAGATGGTGGTCACGCGACGGGCGGCCGCGTAGGTCAATGCTTCCGAGGGGAATCAATAGCCGCTCCCTACATTGCCGTTGGGCTGAGGTTAGGGGAATCAATCCTCGAGAGTTCGATTTTCCCGAGTAATGACAACTTCAAAATAGCTGAACGTTCTGGTTTTTTATTTTTGTTTCGAAGAGTCGCTGCAATTTAATTATGTTTTCACAAAAAGTGCGCAACGATTCAGGTGGACAGAATGCAGACCAGCTCGTTTATTTAGTTTCGTAAGGAGAATATAAAAATTGGCTTTAGAACCGCGGTACGTTTTATTTCAGCAGAAATTTTGTGAGCTCTTCTTTAAACGAAATTCATGTTGGACATTTGACGTTTCTCTCCTGTAGAAGCGACCCTTTGTGTTTAGAAGAGGTGTATCATGGTAAAATGATATAATTTTTATGTATGTAACTTTATGATTTTTGATAAAGATGTCTGTAAATGCTTTCTGTATAGGCATTTTTGCCAGTAAATTTTCTGATGCTATCCAGAAGGCTCTTGAAATATTTTTTTCTATAGACATGTAAAATGATTTTGTGCAAATAAGGTGCTATGTACAATTTTGTGGTAGGAAAATGTGTTTTTGTCATGTGCGATTTTTAGTTATAAAACTATCCTTGCGTTTTTCATTAATAATTTTCATTATTGTATTTCTCCGGAGTAGATCAATAAATTTAAACACATTCAATTCTTCAAATGGATAATACATTTTTTGCTAATATTATCTTGATTATTAGAGTAATATTTCTCGGGAGTAGATTTTTTATATGCCGCTTTCCAGCTGATAAGAGCGTATTGGAGATTTGCTTGCATTATCTATTAATATCTTAAGTAATTGAGATGAGTTTACATGTTTAAATAATAGAGACATCAATGCTTTATAATGCACATATATTTAATAAAGTTTTATTCGTTTTTGTAGATGGTTGCGAATTTTTTTTTCAATTTTTAAAATAGATATATTATATATAGAAAGGAGGGTGTAGTAATAACATTATTTGAATGTATATTATAAGGTGAGATGCTGCAGTTAGATGGAAAATTGGATGGACGGATCTGGTCAAGTTTAAGTCTGCAACCAAAATCTCACTTCATGTACACTACAATTGACGCGAAAATAATTATTTAGCAACATAGCAGAATAACAACAATTTAATTTGAAAACAAGGTTGTATGTTTTAGAACAAATTTCATCGAAAGCATATCGATTTCGTAAATTGAATAGGGGCGGTTTTCTTTATAGCCCCTCAAATATGAACTCAATTTACAACGTAACAATACAAAAAGAAAAAATGAAACATTTCGCATTCTCTGAGAACAAATATTACACCGTAAGAAAAGCTTAATTTTAACTATAAATCACAGTTAAAAGTTTCGAGTTTTCGCATAACTTTTCAAACTTTCCTCCGCCCTTCCCGTCTGAACAATGCAATCTCGTGCTAAACTGGCTTGCTCGGCGAAACTTTCCCTGATATATTCCCCCGGTATTATTTGGCGATTCCTCCCCAAGACGAGCCCGAGCCCTGCGCCGCACTTAACTATCGGAAATTATCGGAAAAGTTCGCTCGCTAATTCCCCCGCGGGTGTCGAAAGGGTTGACGCGATAAATTAATCCAACAGCGGCCGATTCGAACGGCGAACGGAAGGATTGAAGCGACACATACAACTTTGATGCCGAATAAATTCCATTTTTAAATATTACAGCTAAGCTTCGATTTTGCGGACTTCGGCTTAACGAACAAAATTTCCGGTCCGCATGTCATATATAAAAATTTACCTCTTATCCTAGCGGAATTTAAAAATGTTTTATGGCAGGAAAATAATAAAGGTCTAGCTTACTTTTAATAATGTAAATTGTTTTGCAATGGACGACATTCTGGTAAAAGTATACATTGAAATAACGATTATTAGATAATATTCTTACTGGATTCATATTTAATAAGAGTTAGGTACTTGCAGATTTTTTAACCAAATAAATCAGTAAGATTTTAACAGACTACTTATAAGTTGATATAACTAAAATAGAACTAACCCGCCCATTCGAAGCCCGATTTCATTAACTTTCTGAATTTTCAGGAAAAGACATTATTAAATTGAAAAATGATAAATAGAATACATTTTTAAATATTTAGAAGTTACATAACATAAACTTTCAAGTGAGAAAAATGCCTCTCGAGCCTTACTTAAAAAGCAGTGGTCAGTAATTCGTGGCTCGTGTAGGCAACGGATATTAATTAGTATGAAAAATACTATTAATACTGATAAGCTAATATATTACTAACGAATTATACATAATAGTGAGATTATTTTTCGATTTTTAATGATTTGAAATGTTGTGCTTCTGCCAGGGCTAACATTTTTTTTACACTATATCAACAATTAGTAAATAAGAGTCGCATGTTATTGATCGATACTACGAATTTTTTTCTGAAAAACAACTTACGTTCCGAAGTATTTACTAACATTTTTTTTTTAATGTCCACAATGATGCCGACAATGGACACGGAATAATACAGCTTAGCGCGAAATACTCAGTTTAGTGTTGGGTAAAACTAATTTGTGGATTCAACTTATAATACTAAAAAAATAATACGCGCCAAAAAACTGTTGTCGATCCAGTCTGTAGCGAAATCATTAGGATTTTACCGCAGTAAGAAGGCGAATGAACGTTTAACGGCTGACTAAAGAAATTTATATACGGGAAAGGAAAAGTGGAACGCTAGCAAAGAAAACTGAGGGAGAACTTAATGTATTGGAAAATTTTCAAGGACATGTGTTCTCGTGGGGTATTCGCCGGCACGGAGGTTATACAGAAAGAGCTGGGGGAAACTTCTAAGGTTCGGAAAAACTTGTGGATTACATTAATTTTAATGTCACTTGAAACGCATACATTTAAATTGTAGAAATGTTGTAATTGTACTTTTGTACACGTGGTATATTGAATATTGAATACTAGCTGTGCCAGCGTGGCTTCACACGCGTAGATTTTTAGTAACATTTTATCAATTTGTGTATTAACCTTAACGTATAGATGTATGTCGTTAGGGACATATTTATAGAACTTTTTGACTGCTACAACTTCTACATAGAAAGTATTTAAATATCTCTTACCGTTAAGGCAGCGTTCGTAAAAAACGCATCGCTCGACTACTTTTTCGTCGATTTTGGTTGTAAAATAGGTCACCACGAAAAAGCCCTTTTATTTTAACGGGATAATATATAGGCAATGTCCACCCTGATAGTCCATTCTAAATATGGTGAAAGAATTTTCGCGATCGGATGAGAAGTTTCGGAAATTACCTCCTACATCCAAACTTACGAACTTTACCTATTTATATATTAGTATAGATTTCGTTGACATTCGGGAGGTACGATTCACAAATCTTGTATGGCTTCAGATAAATAATTCAAATATGTATGTACATACGGATAATGGGTACGTGAGTATAATCGATATATAAAATGGTCGTATTTTGTCGGAAGCTAACAAATAATGTTACAACGAATGGCGTGTTTTAATCCGATTAATCTAATCACTTTATTTTACATTTGAAAAAAAATAAAGAAGTAGTAGTAATATACAGTTGAGATATTAAAATTTTCAGTACTTTTTACAAAAAAATATTCATGCACATTAAAACTACAGTCTGTCTTTTCTTCTGCGGATTAAATTACATATGGTGAAAATACACACGAAAAATTACACTTGGAAAAAATAAACCCGAAAAATGTTACACTGGCTGGCTCCACACTACGCGCATCTTCCTCAGTATCTATTCGGTCGCGGAACGCCGCTACATTTCTTTTCATATGCGCTTATCAAACACATTACACGGGTGATCGGCCGACCCATTTGTCTTGCCGATTTAACGCGACGGATTTTTATATTTTACCAATATAAAATTAACTACCTTTAACAATTAAAAACTGTACATTTAAAAATATATAATTTTGAAAATGTGAAATTATATCATTTAATCTTTTTCTCGGTTTAATAATTTGGATGCAAAAATTTGCTCATGACTAAATAATGAAATATTCGATGCTTTAAAGGCTTTAGCTTTAAAAATGTTACTAATAAAAATAAAATTGTTTCACATTCTAATTGTTATTTGCCAAACTTGCAAAAAATATTATCATTATCATTTATACGCACAAAAAAAAAAAAAAAAAAAAAAAAACAAATGTGAAGCATTATTATTTACTTTTATTTTTCGTTCAAAGCATCTCTATTAACTTAAATGTAAATAGGTAGCGCATATAAGTTGCACTTGTTTTTTCTGTTATTTATTTATTAATATGGAGTATTCACAAGTTTTAAAGCAATACTCAAATTTGAACTCAAATTGAATATATCAATACTTGTGTGGTTCACTAGCTCGTTACAAGACCTACTTGTTCGCAAAATTAAGGTGTTCCCCTGCGATCTCGTATGATATTTCGGAATTGAAAAAGGATGCGACTGTCGTGTTGTCCTCGAAGCATCTCTTAAGCAAGAACAGCGCTATATAAATTAACATAAACATAAACATGAATACTTAGGGATGCAAATCTTTTCTAGTAGATATGGACAGTTAGTTTCACCAGAGATTAATTTTATTAAAAACATTATGTCGGAATATTTTCTTTTAAGTTTCAATGGGCGTAGGAGAGGATTATGTCTTCTACACCCATTGAATATATAACTGTATTATACAGAATATATATTACACATCCCATTGGATGAAATTAAATATACAATTTTTTTTATAAATGTAATTTTATTATCACATGAGCTTTTTCTAATCCCTGGATTGCTATTACGCCTCGGGATTGGATTCGCTACTCCTAGTATCGAGACACAATTTTACAAACTATTACGACATATTTGACATTAAATTTTAGTTTTATAATAAAGCTTTAGACAGTTTTACAAACTATTATGACACATTCGACTTTAAATTTAAGCTCCCTGACAGACTGGTCGGCGTTTCTGCAGGGCGCCAGATGTGCGTACAAATATTGTAATTAATGATAAAATTTTACGTGCGGGAAGATATAGATAAATCAAATTTAATAACAGCATTCAAGGTAATATAAAACGTATCATCCACATTTGTGATAATGTGAAAATAAGCAATGGAGATTCAGGTCTGATATTTAGACCAGGGCACGTTTCCAATATCTAATCAGTGGACGGGCGAACTAAACAAACATCAAAGATATGCGTATTTCATCAGGTTTGATTGATTTCTTTCGATGATTAGACGGTTACCGACCAGCACTTATCGGGAGAGATTAGATTACCATTTTCGATAAATGAAATATATTACTTTTATGGAAAATAAGTAATAACATACTCGTAATGTGAACTTTTCATTAAGTACTGAAAAGGTAAAACAGGAAATATTACTAAAATTTCTGAAGACGTGAGTGTGAACAATTTTAATAAAAAAAATATTTAATTTGAGTGCCAATGTGGCGTTATATAGCTTCTCTTTGTGACAGTAAAGTATATAATTTTTTACTTATGTTTTGTTCCCCATGAATTACATATATTTGTTTATTTTAAAGTGTCCTAATTATTGTTCATTTCCCTTTTAAACATATTTTGATTTTATCTTTTATATATATTTTTTTGGTTTATTTTATTTTCTTAGCTTATTTATCTGATATATTGGTTTAATTATCTTTATTTTACTTTATTATTAACTTATTAAATGTCTCTAATTATTACTTTGCTTGTGTACTATACATCGTTTATATATATTGTTTATTTATATTGTTCATTTATTTTATACTGTTCATTTTATATTGTTATTTATCTTAAATATGTTATATTTATATTATTATTTTTAATTATTTACTGTAAAAGTGTTAGATATGTAAAAATCCTTTTAATTTTCTTGTACTGTAAATGCCCACTAGGGCGTTTATTATTAATAAATAAATAAAAATAAAATAAATAAATGATATTTATTAAATGAAATTAATAAATATTATTTTAAATAATAAATAAATAAAACAAAAAGTCTTAATCACCAGAATGATCGCCGACCTCCGATAGGAGATGGCACCATATGAAGTAAAATGCTGGAATGAGCATGAATAATGTATTTAGTATTGACATTCAAATCTAAAAATAAAAAAAAAACAAAATTGGCGGTTGTGTAGGTTATGATACTCAACGACTCATATATACACGCAATAATAAGATTCTGTGAGATCAATGAATTGGGAGTAGTAGGTATCACGTGTACTCACATTTTGCGTAGATAAAAATCGCTGATTGTTAAGTATACATTTATTAATTACGGTGTATTTTTACTCGTAATTATACGATCCGTGAATAGCACAAAATGATGGTTGGCGTTGTTCATATTTCCATTGTGCGTTCCCTTTTCAAAAAAGATACAGTTTTCTATGGAACATTCAGTCCATACGAACAAGAAGTAGGACCAGTCATTTGTTGGGTGGTTCATTTTAGTTCATCACAAATGGAAATGAGAACATTCAGAACTTTTTAAATGAAAATGGAACGTGTTATTACAAAGCGCGCTTATTACGGACAACGCTATTTACACACAAGCAGATTATTTATTTAAGTACCTGAAAAATCTATTTATTTATTTACAGGTGATTTATATGCATGGCGAATGGGAAAACGTTTAATTTCAATGCGATTTTATTGTAATTACCAAAACTGAAAATAATATTAAAATTAATGTGCGTTATTATAAATAGTATGACCTTTTCTGAAAATAACAGTATTTTTTTAACATTGTGATTTTTACCCCAACAATCAAAAATAGAGAAACGTCAAGACAGGTAAAATGTCAATATTTCTATTACTGTGTGTGAAAATATTGGCTTTAATTAAACATTTGTGCTCTTTGAAAGGAGAAATTAGTAGATGTTTGCGAAAAAACTGATTTCGAGCAACTTTTAACATAATACTAGTGCTTATTTTACATAATATTAATCAAAAACTTATATTTTAGACCAAACTCCAGATTGCAATGATTAGTCTGCGTGAGCGTGCGTGATATCGCTTCGACATCAAATATCTCTTTTTCAAGAAACAAAAGAAAAAGGTATTTTTAAGAACATCCAGACATCGTGAAGTAAATTGCAAAAGCAATTACACTGCCACAAATAAATCCTTATTTCTCTGTGTCTCGCATATTTTTGAGTGTTAGGGTAGTAATCACCGAATAAGCCGACTGTCGTATAGATTTCTGTCGTAAGTCTATATCTTGTCTATTTTTGAGTGTGGAGGTAACAACCACCAAAATAACAATCTTGTTATTATCAGAATATGACCGAGTATAATTTACATGACAAAATCGCAAAGATACGCTACTTTAACGTAGACGAGCCTGATGACCAATACTGTATCCCCATTAATAAGATATTATTTAATTCAATTCCTAATAAATATATTAACGATTTAATAATTCACCAACTATGTTGTTACAGTGCTTCCTTTGATCTCTCTTCATCATATAAAAATATACTTAGTATTTCGATGTTATAGGCCTCTACAAGGTTTCACTTAATTACTACCACTTAGAAACAATAAGTAAAATGCTTCTAAGAAATCGAGAGTATTTATTTTAAGAAAAAATCGGCTTTAGCCAAAGACGCCAAATGTTTTCACTGTGAAGGATAGTAACTACGAAAGGGTTTTTAAAATTAAACTAGCTTAAGGAGCCATAAATCGACGAATGGCTCAAAGTTTATGAAAGAAGTTGTTTTTAATGTGTTAAGCGGTGAATTAAATATTCTGCCTAAAAATGGGCTGTCAATAGATACTTATTTATGAAAAATTGATTATATGGAGCCCGAAAGGGATATCATTAAATAATAGGCATCTACTATCATGGTATCATCAGTGGTACTCGGTAAGAGTTGAGATGCGCCAGCCCGTGTATCTAACGGAGAAGATAAATCTCTGGGGGGTCGTCACTTCGAGAAGATCACCATCTGTCTTACAAACATGTCAATAACTTTGTGTGGTTTATTCAAATATAAAATGATCACGTATACAGGATGTCTCATAGTTAGCAGCAAAAACTTTACAGGTGGGTTCCTGCCTTGATAGCAGTGGGAAAAAGAAGCATGGCTTTTTCTTAAGCATATATTTCGAAAAGAAACCGAAATACGATGTATATCTCGTAATATTCGTATCAAAATACTCGAAATCAACATATTATTCAGATGTAAATAATTCATAATATTCTGCCAGATAAATATTTAATTTCGATATTTTTTTTCCAAATATACGGTTAAATAAAAGTCATGCTTCTTGTTCCCACTGCACGCGCCTGCTTGATAGTGAGTCGAAAATGTTCAAGCAACCTTGATCAATAGTTATGGTGACATGTTATATCATAGTTTGATTTTTTTTTTCAATATTTCTGACTTATTTTTTGCAAAAAGTTTAACTAACAGTACAATAACTTATATCGATTATGACAAATTCGTATGCTTCAATAAAACTCGAATAAAATGATAAAAACCATGTAAAAAAATCTATTTTCAATTCTTGTAACCCTTTTCACCATTTTATTCAACTTGGTCATGGTTGCTTGGACATTTTAGACTCATTATCAATGCAGGAATTCACACGTAAAATTTTTGCTACTAGCTATGAGACACCCTATATATCTCGTATTTGTGTGGTTTATTAAAATTTAAATGATCACGTATATATAATAGTAAAATAATTTCTTTGTAGGTTTTGAAAATTTAGAAAAAAGAAAGGAACATGAAACAATAATGACAAAATTCTCGTCCTGTTTGTGACGCGATCGGTCGACGTCGACGATCAACGACGTCTTTCTTTCTTCACTGGGCTAGGGGGAGAGAGGGGGACGTACCAGCATACGTCCGTCGAGACGTCATCATTTGCAATGACGAGTTGCAAGCAAAATATTTCCACGACCTCTAAAATAATACTGTATAATATAATATCACCCCGGCTTCTTACTACATAGTTGTTTTTTGCAAGTAAGCGAATTTTTTTTAATGGATAAAATGTCGATGTTATACGGATCATAAAAAGTACAAAGCGTTTAAAAACACCACGCCGTGTTATGTTATAAACATAGAGCAATTGCCCTATGGACAGAAATAAAAATTAATCAATTTATAAAAATGAGAATAACAAGTAAGGTCGATATATTCACGGAAATCTACAAGGCTCCTATAGCTTAGTGGTCAGAGCACCGGCCCCGGAAAGAAGGTGACCCGGGTTCGAATCCCGGTAGTGTTTTAAAATATTTTTTCGTGGATTAGTTTTTTCTGTATGTCGTTCTAATTGATTAATTAATTTAGTTTTAAATATGTTAATTATTGTGTTAGGAATATTACGAGATATATCTTTGATTACGGTTTCTTTTCAAAATATATGCTTAGGAAAATCATGCTTCACGTTCTCACTGCACGCCCCTGTTAGAGCCACTGTATGAATGTACCAGAAAGCATGTGTCTAGAAATACACGGCATGGACGGTCATACTAATTATTCCTACATCTGCAATGCGGCTCATCAGATCACGACGGTTCAATAGAACACAATAGAATACACCTGAGATACACCTTATCTACCGTCATCAAATAATCTTCACCTTCCCGCAGGGCCTCAATGATTAACTAATGCAATGATTACTATTTAATATACCGCTTTACGGCCCCGTTTACAATAATAAATTGAAAACACGTTTTATTCATTATTTATATGCTTCACTTATTGGTGGCCTCAACCTCCACATACCTACGAGCAAGAACTATGCATTATTAATTTTACAAAATTAATGCAACTTAAAATGGCAGCTGCATTTGAAAATCATTCTTTTTATTCTAAGGGACAGTTATTTGATCACTAGTAAAAACGTAGTTAGGGTTTTCCAACCAATAAAACAACCCGTTTTCGCAAAATTCTGCTTTTTTCGTAACTTTTACTTTAAATACTGATCAAACAACAGGCCTTTAAGCATAAGTATGCATGACGTTCATGTACCTAACTTCTGTCGCCAGGTAGAGTCGGCAGTCGGCCTTTAGCCATAAAAAGGCGGCGATTGTACAATGAGCGGTAAATTACGTATTACAGGATATTTTTTACATTAATCAATAGGTTCGGTTACGCTGTTGTAAACCACTTACCATTTTAAAACTACGATAACTGATATTTTCTGGGATTTTCTACCTCGAGTACCGACCTACCTAAGCTAGTCTTTTGAACATAATACTCCGGAAGGCTCTAAAAATATGAGAAACTGTAATTGACTTGAGATAAACTGTAATTTCTATATCAACGATAGAATTGTTGATTTAGAAATTATAGTTTGCGCTTAAATTATATCAATATGCTTTATGTAAGGCTGTCGCATCAAATAAATTTCTTTTATCATACCATTGTTGCTGAGCTTTATTTTTCACGGGGCATTTGTGCTGCGGAAATATAATAAAGAAAAACATTTTTACTATTCTCTTTGCCGCTTGATGGTACAAAAATTTACATTACATTTTCTTTCGAGGCGAGGAAGAAAGACGGTGAGATAATGTCGCTCCAGCTCCGGTGAAATTCCCGCGCATTGAGCGGCCGGCGGCCCCGCCCAACCCCGGGCGGGAAAACTCGCCGTGACGTCACCGGGATCACACACACCCGCAGCGTCTCTGGATCAGCCGGGGCACCGCACACGGCCGGCGGTGCACGCTATCTAGCAGCCGGGTACGTACCTCGGCTGCGGCGAACGGAACTAAATGCGGAAGAGCTCTCGTGCTTTATAAAACGGATATAAAAAAAATGATCAAAGCTTCGATATTTATGTAGGTACCTACTTGAAATAAATCGTAGGTGCTAACCGTTGCCTAGTGAAATTTTTCAACAAGTTACCAGAAAGCAGACATTTTTTAATGTTGTAAATATTATTTACTTTGATAGTAAAATAAAGATAGTGCTCTATGCAGTACAACCTACCCACAATCAAAAATTCAATCTGAATAATTTTATTTACGTAACTTAAAATTCCCATGATGCACGTGCCACCTGGCGACAGAATATAGCCGCCTTAGAGGCGGTGATTAATATTATAAATATACTGTAATGGCTTGTGTCTTGGATAAATTTTGATATACAACATGATGATGCGTATTCAAATACGTTGATAGATTCTTACCAATCCCCATCTGGTAGAAATTACAATTCTATTATAAAAATATTAATATTGAAACTAATATGTCAGATAAAACATCACAGAAAAACAATATTAGGTGTAGTAGTTCTCTAAATGTTAGTAAAAATATATTGTTCGCCTTTTAAAAGTAATTAGTTTTCGAAAATATATAGCACCGACATCGAAAATATATTTGATGTGTACTTTTAAAATAGTAATAAATAAATTTAAAGAATGAATCAGGAAAAAAATAGCATCTCTTAGAAATTACAACGCTAAAAATCAATCGGTTATAGAAACGAAATAAATAAATATTTTAAAATGAAGAACGTCGCACAATATTAAAAATGACAAAATGCTTTTTCTCAATGTCATTAAGGTCTCTTCTCGAGTGTCATTAAAACAATACTTCCGTGAAATTCGGCAATAAAAACAAGGGCTTCGAGTGCCTACAACAATGGCAAACACTTAATTTGGGGTAGGAAATGTCAGCGTTGGCTGCAAATTATACGCGGGCTGTAACGAGCCCTGAAACAATCCCAAGAAACTGATTTATAGGCAATTGCCGCTTGGATAATTCTTGAGATATTATATTTGTTTGAACGGAGTAAAAAATAGAGAGGAAAACGCTTTACAGACACATTTATTTTACCACCCTCACATCGTTTTTTTCTTCATTTACATATTTCTTCCTCTTTGTTGTCTACAACCCGTCAGTGTTCTTAAAACTATCTACTATCACCTGTAAACCTCACATATTTTCTAACTATATTTTACATGCTCTGTTTTAATCTATTCACAATCTGAGAGAGCCTTCAATAAAATAGCGAATGTTGAAGATAGCGATGCCATGTTTTTTATTTATGATTAATTTAACAAATCATAGGTGTAAATATTAGCAAGAAGTATTTTTTTTTTAATAATTCGTGGATGTCGTCAGCATAATATTCTTATAAAATCAGGGATATTTTTAATAATTTAATATTTCATTTAATGTATATTATGGATGTCTCCCAGAGACGAAAATGTATTTTATTATTATTATGGGAAGGTAGGTATAGAAGTCATTTATGGTGTATATCGGACTTACGACCGATCGTATGGTAGGCTTAAGTGATCACTTTACACATATGTAACGTTCGCCATTTCCACCATGATAGAATATACCATGTCTTACTAATTTTTTGAAGTTGTATAAATTTGGATTATATGACACACATCACCTATGTGTTGTAACAACCTATTATACCGGCCTGTGACAGCCATTTTCCTTCCCCCTAAATCCCCACAGATGTCACTAATTATTATTGATATCGTTAATGTCGCTCAATGAGACAATCCTTTGGATGGGAAAGTAATAGAATTGTGTGAAAGAAACTGATTTCCACCTTCTTCTTCTCCCTGTACCTCTATACCGGTTCGTCGAGGGTTGGGCCTCCTTGTGCACCAGGATCTTCTGTCTCGAGTTCACTATATTTTTCAATACAAGGAGATTTTCGTTTGGCAAATGTTTTTACGGCCGGTTGCCACCTGACGGCCAGGCTTTCATCTTGTCAAGATATCGAAAATTTCTGGGGCCGATAAAGGTGAAAATAAAACATTGTAAAAATATTACGAAAATTTCTGAAACATCTTTTGCGATAACTTATCGGGGCTGGATCCTGAATAATCATACTCTTTATTGAAACAAATACGTTCTCAGCAGGAATTTTCGAAATATACACACATACACATATGTGTATGTGGGTAGGTACTATGAGAATTCCGGCCTCTACGGGAGAGCAGTCTGGAGAATCGTTAAATATGCGGCACTGAACTGGCCGAAGGAAAGTAGGTCGAGATAATGCAACACAGCTACGCCAAAATTATTCCCTTCGATGAGAATACACGATATTAATGAAGGCTGCTATACGTAGATATATTAAACAATTCCATTTGATTACGAATTAAAAATGTACCATTTTACAAAAAATCCACATAGAATCAATGCAGTTTAAACAAATTTTGTTAATTTTTTGAAATTAATCATTACGCCCAACCACAAAAGTTAATGCAAAAAAAATGTAACTCCTTTTGATAAGACGACAGATACAGCTAATGTTTTTGTAGAATGCGCGTGATTAACAAAATTGGCTAAAATATGTAATTGAAATCAAATTCTTGGCGATTATGTCGAATAATAAAAATAAATTTAACAAAATATATATTACACATATACAATTAGTAGTTACTGAGAGAACAATTCATTCAATTACTACTGAAAACCTCAAAGTATATGTTGTGTATGTAACAGAAATGATCTTTCGGCTTGTTATGAAATTTATATATGTTTGCACACAGTTGGTGAATAGGTTTTTTAATATAAATAAGATTAATTTTCTGAATTAAATTTTATATCAACATGCACACAATATTTATCCAACGATAAAAGTTCTCGACACTACTTCGTTCCAAGGTTTATAGGACAGTCATAAATAAAAGTAGTTTTAAAATAGAGATTATTTCGTGGTATAATAAACATATAATATATCTTTGAAGTAAACTTTATAAAAAGTAAAAAAGATTTCCGAACATTTGTTGTAACGGTGGCTTAGATTATACGCTGTGGAATCAATTGCGATAAAAGCATGCTAAACAATTATTTTGAAAAACGTTTACAGTCACTTTAAATCACTTCGTTAATCTGAATTAAATTAATGGATTAATTAATTAATTAACCGAGCCATTACAGTTCTAAGAATAAGTCATTCATATGACATACATTAATTGTGTCGACATTAGTAGAATGGACGAGTTAATATTGGAGGTAAATAAAATTAAATAAATTGTTAAATACGACAATAATGTTTGTTAGATTAGACATTTCCAATACATCATTGTAATATCACAAATTTCTGCAGCCTTCAAAAAAGACAATCATCATGTAACTGTTAATTTGATTGTACATTTTCAAAAAACAATTAAAAGAATGATATTTTTTTTATAAAAACACATTATAAAGTTGAGATTTTAGAATACAGTTCTTTGATGGTTGAAACAAGTAAGTTAAAGTAGCTTGTTGGTCTTGTGGTTAGGACTCTCGCCTCGTGATCCAAAGGTCGCAGGTTCGAATCTCACTCCATACCAGCAAGTTTGTCCTATTTTCATAGCATAAGCGTTTAGCTTGGTTTGAAAATAGAAAAAATATTGATGTGACACGTATTTCGTGTTCGCATCTCTATTTTATTAAAAAAAATCATTTATAAGGATGTACAGAAAAAATCGATCTATCGAAATAACACATTTACCACTGGAAAAAAATATTTATTCAGTGTGTTTAAAATTAAAATTCAGTGACAGCTACGGAAATAATAAAAATAATAATGATATATGATGAAGTAAACGATAGTTTACCAAACCGTTTGATATACAAGCTCATGTGGTTTATATGTAAATAAAGGTCAGTATGCATTTGATTATAATAAATTTGATGCATTTTTAGATGTACTCCCGATGAGATCGTTATATAATCGTTTCGGAATGGGTCAATAATGTCGGAATATTTCAATCAGCGTCCCGGACCAGCCCAAGGTAAATGAAGAAGGGACCTGTTTCTATTTAAAAATGCTTTATATAATTCCCCTCGTTGACTTGTTCCGCGGATACCATGGGTGACGTAGGCAGGCATCTGGCGTGGCCGCGTGGCTTGGACCTCGGCCAAGTTAAGATAGCAGGGCCGAGTCCCGCAAGGGACTGACGTTTCGTGGAATTGAATTTGGCGGAAAGTCGCGATCCGTGTAACTAAAACAAGATGGCATCCGTGTGGATCGCGCGGGAAATGAAAATGCGGTGTTTTTCAACGACGTGGAAAATATTTCGTATCCCGCCCGCCTGTTGTTGCGCTGGCGGGTTGCTGCTCTACAAATAACAAACATTAATTAATTAATTAATTACAGATGAAGCAGATAAGCAACAGAAGGCAAAGTCTCAGTAGGTAAATGTCATTCGCTTCCATCTTGCTTCAGAAATCTGCAATTTATTTGATGCGGACATCAAACGTCGCTACGTTTCATTCTTCTGTTTGAAGAATTGTTACAGCATCCGACTTTTACAATCACGTTAGAATATTGATGTTTTGTATGAAAAAATCAGAAAATGTTACATGTGAGAAGAAAAAATACATAACAGCCATCGCTTCATCAAATTATTATGTATTCATGATTTTGACTCAACTTTATGTGGTCTAGGTTGAATTACACGATCAGTGTTATTTTTCGAAATCTATTTTAGCATGGAAAAATATTTCAGTCTCCATGTTTACTGTTTTCCACTGTAATAGGTATTTTAAAACTAAATTATAATATAAATAATTACTAAAAATATATATGAAAAAAACATATGAATATATAACGTATTCCTATTAACTTATTTTTTATGGCATGGAAATAAAATTTATCCGGATACAACGTATTTTTTTGGAAAATAACATTTTTGAACAAAAAAAAACGCGGATACTTGCAAAAGGTGTGCTGTGTCAATTTCCCGAATCGAATCGAAAGAGTTGACTGAATGACGTTTTATTTTTTGCACCGAATCATTTTTGGTAGCGGAAATTTATTAACCTGTCAGGGCCGTCTGCGAGGGTGAGCCTTCGTTTAGCTCCTCCATCGAGCGGGGTCTAATTATAGGAGAGCGCCGACCGGGAAGCGTGAAGCACCGCTACAGATTATTCACTCTATTTCTCCAATCGCTCGGAAAAGCGGACTTTTCATAACACAACCGACAACGAAGTTGTGTCTGTCATTCTTGTTTTTTTTGTCATTCATGAAAAAATCGTTGGTGCGGTTGACTCTCGCAGAAGGAGCGCCTCGAGGATAATTGGGTCGTTGATATTAATAGTGCGATATTACTTTTCTTCGTTTATTTAATTAATTACAATACATTATTACAAGGAATTTGTTATAATACATTATTCCCAACTAGCCGCACACCCGTGAAAAATCATGGAACATAATATTAATACGATTCGCGTCTTTGCTAATGCTTTGCTATTCACGCGGGCTCGGCGGTGGCAACATTGTAAAGTTGCGGCCGGTTCGTGTTTGCTGGCCCGGTGTTCAAGCCCCGTGTCCGGCCGTTTAATCTCGTTTTTTTAGTCGTGAATTCGAAAGAAATTACGAACGTTACGATTAAAAAATCAAAAATAATAAGAGTTTTGAGTTCACTAAGGCGTATATATGGTAAATCCATTTATCACATTATTGTGAACAAAACACAAAAAAGGAAAGAATCTAAAGCTGATCTTAGCAGAGTGGATTATGAATACGGTAAATACGGTGATACATAAATTGTCAGAAAAGTGTGGCGAAAGTGTTCTATTTTACATAGAACTAAGAATGTCCAATACGCACGCAATGTCTGGTGAGATGAAAGGTTCCAAGTGCACAGTAAAGGGTACATTGGTTGGCGTCAGGGTTGGGAGTCATGATGGAGCGGGAGTGATGTACCTAATTCTAGAATATTTTTTGGAAAATTTGAATTTTCATGGTTCTCGAGGGTTCCAGTAGTTAAAATCGTAATCAGGTAATCAGCTAGTTAGTAATAATATTCGTTTTACCCAGGCATAAAATAGGCCGAAAATATTATTTAATCATGTAATAATAATTAATTAACGTGTAAAGGCCCGAAATTTCAAATTTTAATAGTTTTATTTCAACAGAATACGAATTCAGAATATTTCCCACTGCACAAAGGCTGAAAAGAGAATATATTAAAAAATGTTTTATGTATCCTTTTACAAAAATATTCTCTGTTGTGTTAATGTTCCGCAAATAGTTGTTTGAAGTGCAATTAACTTCTGTATTGGGTGTTAATCTAATTAACATTAACGTGGTCTAGAGGTCGTGCTAAGTGGGTGAACACTTGCATTTAAAAAGGAATTCCAGGAAGCGTAAAAATACACTTATTATTTGTGTATATTGGGAGAATAATAGTTTCGTCATGATGTTTAAATAAAAAAAAAAATATTTACTGATATATTTGAAAAATTAAATGGTGGACGTAGGTAAATGATATTTATAAAAAGGTCATAAAGAATGAAAAACAAATATAATTTATGTGAGATATTGGTAATATGAAATTGATATCTCAAAATGAAGCTGGTATACGATTTCGGAATGTTTCGGGAAAATGGATTGGAATCCGGGATCCCGGGATTGGATTCCGTAACTAGAAATCCAAAGGTAAAAAATAATTCAAAAATAGGAAAACAAGATATATGGATAGTAAAAATAAATATTGTATTTCGAGAGCTGATTGATTCTATACGATTATTAGAAAACGAATAAAAAACATTAAAAATATTTTTTAAATTATCCGCACTCAAATGAGGTAATATTTATTACACTGTGTTGTGTGGGTATTCGTATTTAGTATTTCTATTGTATAGTATAACCACAATACAAGGTGACTTCTAAATGGGATATGCAAATTAAATTCAACAATACAGGGCTGTCTAATAGACAAAGTATAATACAACTTTGCGAAGAGCCATAGGATCAGTATAATAATATACGTGGTTCAGGCAAGTTAATTTAGTTTAATTTGATAGTATAAAGAAAGTAGTAATTTCATTAATCTAGAGTATTGTAGATTTTATGCCTGTAATTAATTCACCCAAGAAATTGATGGTAAATTTTGAATAGCTGAAGAATGTACGATGTTTTTTGAGATTGACTTGTGAGATGAATTGGTGACTTCCTATTATGAGGATTAGGGCTGTGAGTGGAAACTCACACTCGTAGCTGGATACATACATATTCATGATGATGTAAATAGCGATATTGATTTTATGGTGTGAGGATATTATTTATATATTATCATTTCTTTTAATTCTATTAAACCAAACATTCTATTTACTAAAAGCTGTAAATAAAAACTTGTTAATATTAATGCAAGCTGAACTTCTCGACATAGTAGTGTGATTAAAATAATTTACAGCTATGTGTAATACAATATTTGGTTTAAAAATAAATAATCATGTCGTACCATAAAGTAACTGTCACCTTATTATAATATATAAAATATCGAAGCAAAACGAGAAATTGTGCCGATGCTACGGTAAAATGAACTAATGTTATTTATAAAACTAGCTCTAACCCGTCAAAAATGACGGTACTTTAACATGCCGGTTCCCAAAGAATGAGTATTTACTTATTTATAGCAGAAAACCATGAAATAGAAATAACATTTTTTTAACATTTCCCCTGCCGGCAGTTAATGGTAGTATATCTTAAACCCTGGCGATTGTGCTGGGCAGAACACGAAACGGTTCGCGTCTTTGATAAGTCATATATGAACTGTACTTTTGACCGGTCACGCAGGCTCGGCGGTAGCGCCATCGCATGCGGCCGGTTCTGGTTTGCTGACCCGGGATTCAAGCCTCATCTCCGGCCGTTTAATTTCGTTTTTTAGCCGTGAATTAGAAAGTTACGGGAACAGACAGACGGACAGACTACGAAATTATTATGTTTGATAAAATAAATGAAAAAACAACTACAACAACAGTAACTGCCGCACAATTGATAATGTTGTATATAACATAATTAAATAATGATATTATAAATGATATCATTAATTCACTTAATGTTAAAAATGAAACAAAGCGATGTATCACGACTTTCCAATGGCACACTGAACAGATGTGTGTAAAATAAAATACAAAAAATTCAGCTTTTTTTCTTTATGTGTTAGTTACGTGATTCACTCGCCGACTCCATTCATTATTAATAGTCAATAAAGTGATTGAATAATTGTTCTCGTTTTCCGGCGCAGTATAGAGAATAGACTTTACGCAATAGTGGAGAACTCCAGGGGAATATTTCCGTTTTCCGCACAAATTAGCCGGGTAGGAAATAAGGCAACTCGGTGACGTCATAAAAGCTTCTCTTTCAGTTTCACGGAAAATGTTCTCATAATTACTTGCCTTGTACAACTTTGCTGAGTGGCATTGACAAATCACATTACGTAATTAATTAAAGTGTCTATTCAAGTGATCTATAGTAATATATAAAGGGTAAAGTTTGTATGTCTGGATGTAAAAGGTAATCTCCGAAACTACTCATCCGATTTCAAAAATTCTTTCACCATTATTTAGAATGGACTTTCAGGGTAGACATAGGCTATATATTATCCCGTTAAAATAAAAGGACTTTTCGTGGTGATCTATTTTACAACTAAAGTCGACGAAAAAAGGGTCAAGCGATGCGTTTACGAATAACAAGATACATAAGATATATATGTAACATATATATAAATGTTTGACTTACACCTCCGCCGTGATGGGACGCTCTCCTGGTGATGCTGAATAGGACTTCAGCGAATCGTCG
This sequence comes from Agrypnia vestita, assembly GCA_016648135.1. Taxonomy (NCBI): domain Eukaryota; kingdom Metazoa; phylum Arthropoda; class Insecta; order Trichoptera; family Phryganeidae; genus Agrypnia; species Agrypnia vestita. The sequence goes on along the minus strand of JADDOH010003332.1, from coordinate 10,467 downwards.
AGATTTGCTTCTCAGTAAAAATAAACGGTTTGTATAAAATATCCGTTTCATTTAATACATAAGTATGTTCAACGACCGCAATAATAACCTCAACTATTAAAAAAAAGTAAACCATTACTAATATAAAATAATACAGTAACAATGAAGCAAGTATATCCAATTCCGACATTTTTTTAAATGGTGACTTAAATGTCGAAATGTATAGTAAAATTTACGAAAATATAATAATATTTTAATACTTGATTATTAATTAATTCTTTTTTTATATTCAGCGCTCAACATATTCGTTTTTTTATTAAATCAGGACTTAACTATACCGAGAATACTTGCTCTCGAAAATGTTCTAGAAAAAAATGTTCTCTATATTTGTGAAGAAATTTTTATAGAATGACTATATATATATGATAACATGGAATTTATTAATGTCTTTTCATTTTGATTTGACATGATTTACCGCGCTCTATACAGGTATCCCTAATTCGTTTATTTACTCAATGTATACTTAAACGAACATCGACGACACCTATGATTTATAATGAGTTAAAAAAGTTTATTGATAATGGAAATAAATACATTTATTGGCTATACTTTTTTCTATATGTCAATCTCCAATATTCAGAAGTGTCAGTTGGTCGGTACCCACACATAATGAATATAACAAAGGGTGCCCAATAAATAAGACATAAAAGAAATCCCTTGGGTTTGATAGCTACCGTGCTTGAAATCTCGGCAGCTTGACGAGTTATTTGATTTGGAGCCTTAGTAACAACCGAGCGCATCTGAGGAGATTTGAAAAATAAACAAAGTTAAGTTAGTTTAGCATAATATTATACAAACCTTGTGCTAGAGTAAATATGCGCAATGCGTAAAACACTGCGACACTCGACGGCAAATTTTTTTATTGCATGTCAGTCATAAAAGCTATAAAGCACGGGCGCAGAGCCCCGAAAACAACTACGTAATAAATAATGACGAGAAAAAGGAAACTTGGAACATAATAAATGATGATGTTACTGAATCGTAAATAGAAAATAACGTTTAATGGTCAGAGTTTCCGTTCGGTAAAACGATGGTTTATAATATAATATATGTATATATTATTTTATATTACAATGAATGTAAGAATACTAATCAACATAAAAATTTTTTTATTGCCGATACACGTTTACTATGTCGAACTAAATATACTGATATTTGTTTCGATAGTTAAAATAACTATCGATTGATGTCATAGCAAATTTGAACGCTGAAAACATGCATGACCGATGCAGAACTACTCCAACGGTCAGAATCCAAAAGGCTCAGAAATCCAATGAGTCATCTAAATTAATCATACAACAGCGCAAGTGCTTCGGCTTAGAAAAAATGGCTTCCACTTAAGCCAAATTGGTTAATAAAAAAGGTACCAGCTGCAAACAATCGCAAATATTATTTTAATCTTCATTGACAAAAAAAAATCTAATTCGTCTTTAAAGACGCTATGCTAATGCTGCTAAAGATGTTGTTAATAAAATGATGCTAAAGATGTTGTTAATAAAATGATTTTTTTCCAATAAATAATATGTATTTATGTATTGAGAATGATATTTAAGGATTAAATTACAATTTCAATTTCAAGAAATATTAAGAATTTTAAATATTTAAATATGTCCGTAATCAAATTTCCATTGAATTTTATATTGCGTGTACATTTTTTAATTTGTCATGTTAATTTTGTACAACAGCTATCAACGCACAGAAAAAATATAAGTGTGTCTAGTTTGGCCATCAATCATATAACATGATATGGACGCGTATAATACATAACTATATTTTCATGTTTAATAAAATAATATAAAGAATACGCACATGTATACATGTATGTACCTATATTATTGTATAAATTATTTTCAATTTGAGACAAGATTTAAATAGATTATTGGCCCAAAGAAATAGATCATCAAGAATAGCTTGTTGGTGTAGTGGTCATGACGCTTACCTAGTGATCTGATGCTCGGTGGTTCGAGTCCCATTCCAGGACATCAGCAAGTTAGTCCGATTTTCATTTTCAGTTTGAGAATAGTAAGTTTTAAAAATATATTATATAAATATTTAATTTCTTATCATAAAAATACGATAAAGTTTTGGTACCTAAAGGATTTAAATTAAACTACGATACATTCCAAATACAGTTTTATTACATCACCTGGTATAATATTACGATAGCCTTAACCGTAAAATTACAGGAAACGCTTATGGTAATTGGGATGAACAAGCAACCTGAAATTACTCAACAGTTAGCAGAAAAGGATTTTTGAAATGATTGTACAAATCCAACATTTATTATTTGAAGTGCGGCTAATGTGTTTGTATGAAGGAACAAAAGCGCAGAAGAGGATAAATGTGTAAGTAAAGAAGGGTGTTTAACAAAGAAAAGATTTACGGGAAAATAGAGAGCTATCGGGTTGCCTAACAACCCACAGCGCGGGGCCATTACGGCGGCAAAATAGATTAAAATGATTTTCAAAAACTCAACATCGCCTCAGCTAGTTTTACAATAGGGTTGATCTGCGGATGATTCAAAAGCAGGGGTTGGCAACCGTTACCCCTTACCGTCGTCAATTTTCGCGGGACGAGGTCTGCAGTGTCTAATGGCGATTCCTCCGTGGGAATGCTCACAGTGTGACTCCGAGCTGGGGGTTCCGGTGACTCCATCTTCCACCACTCCTGCGATCATCAAAGGTCCGCATTACAGTAAAAATGACTATGATCGGTGGAACAGAATGAAATCATAAAGAACAAAAATTAATAATTGCCTGATCTTACACCTAGGTACATACAACTCGGCACAGGTGTTAGATCCCTGGCCAGCCAGCCGCCTTTGTATAATGAAGGAACCCATGACCGGATCTGAGGAGAGATACTCTTCATGGTTACTTACACTCGCAATTTTTTTAAATTTGCTGTTGACACTTTCTAATACCTAAAATTTCTTATTCATCTACCTATAATCTTATGTTATTTGTGTGTAAAATTTATAAACTTTATTAATAAACGTTAATCAAAAGAATGGCTTCTTTCCAAAAGAAGATTAGAAAATTCAGAATAGTTATTGCTATTTAAACATCTGCCAAGTGCTCCTTAATTCCAATATCAAAATACTTCTTAAATAATGTCTTTACTTCCAATTTTAATTTATAGTTATGTATCTTGTATCTAAATCATATTATTAAAATCATTTAAAAATGTTTCCTTTTAGGTTTCCATTATATTTTAAATAAAAGAAGTATACTGATGAAAAGAGCATTGGCCGAAACATATTGATTATTCGATAAATAGTGGTTTTATACAAAGTGTTTCATTTTATTAATATACATAGATATGTACATATCATTTTAATTTATTTATCACGGATCGCAACTGAGTTGGTTCACTAATATTTTTAATACCAAACTGAATGTTTTATATAAAAATTAGGGCTACGGAGTCGTTTAAAAATCTGCCGACTCCGACTTTACCTTGCAGTCTGAATACAAGAAATTTTATGAGGGCAAAAGTTAAAGAAATAAACTCTTTTCGAAACATAGTTTTCAAAAATACCTAAAACCGATCTGCACAGCTGCACGTGGGAGAGCGAGATGTAATTCGCGAAGTAATGACCGCCGCGTAAATGTATCCGGTATGCATCTGGTATTGATGATTCGTTCTTGTCCCTGACTGAAGCACTCACTTTCGTTACGTTATGAAGTAGGTACCCATGATACAAGATTGATTTATTAATAAAGAAAATATTTTTTTGCACAAGTAGTGAGTTGGTTGAATCTTTAATAAGAATTCATATTTTGATGATATAAATATCTTGTTGGATAGAACTAACTTAAAAACATTTAATTTCCACCTACAAACATCCGATACTTAAATTATGTATGTATGTAGAAACACGCGGAGAGGCAGTCAAATTCTTAAAAGCCCGGGAATGCAATATTTATTACCTGCTGTATTTTAGGAAGAAAATATCAATTTTTACGGTTTGAAATCAAATACTATTATAATAATACGAATGAACGTGCATAAGTGATTCCTGCACGACATGAATTCCAAACACTAAACAAAAAATAAAGAGACTTTTCTGTTACATTTTTGGGCGAAAGTTTTTTTACATTTTAAATGTATTATAAAGTCGGTTGTCATATAAATCTCAGAAATAAATTGAATCCTCGCTGAGGTTTTTTGGTGAAAATCTACAAAATTTTCTCAGATAACTTGACCGCTTAAACACGGTTTCAATTGGGTTACTAAATGTAGGTATTACTGTACATAATAATACGCGCGTTACTTCAGTGTACCCGTGAGCGTTTTTAGTGACCAGTTACTCGGAAGGGCGGTGACCTATTAGTACTCGATGTGCAATGCGGAGGAGCGATCGTTTTCTTTTGACTTACACACTTTTACTAAAAATATATATTCCTAAAAGCAATATATTTTGTTCCGATAAACCATTTTTTCTCTGCGCATAGTTATTTAATAGATACTTAGCTCTATATCTATTATATATACAAGATATCGGAAAACCAAAAATGTATATCGCAATTTTTTGCAGTATGTTTGAAAATTGAGCTCAATGTGTTTTCTACATTATTTACCTCCACTTTGTCAATTATACGCTTAGATATTATACAGAATTCTATTTTTGATGGAGGGAAAGCACCCACCTTTTTTTAAGAGAACCATTTTTTGGCCGAAAATTAATTTTTTACTTTTTAGTGGGTACATTTAAATAAAGGCGTGTATTTAAAAAAGACATGTAATATTATTTTATACTCTTCAATATTAATATTCCCCAGCGTTCAAAATTACTTAGGTAGAAAACTAGTGCCATCTTTTGGTGAGCTCATTAACTAACTTCCCGTATTAAACTTTTATTAATTTCAATTATGATGGATTGATCGCCCAATTAGTGAATCTGATTGATTGATTCATGTACTTTCATTGAGAATACGCTTGTATGCAAAATTTCAGCCCCATTGGACAATGGGAAGCAGAAATATAGATTATGAGATTCCGTTCAGACAAACAAGTGAAGCTAATATAGGCGTAAAAAAATATTACATGTTTATGGAACCGGCTGTTACATGCATACTAAGCCGTTAAGCACATTAAGTCAATTGAATTATTACACGGAAACTAGTCTACTAGAAGCCCCGAGCTCTAAGTAGAATAAATAAATAATAGTTGACATTTTTAACCTGCCGCATTCTGAAAGCAATAACACTGGGCGATGTTTATAAATAACAAATCGCTTTTTGAGGGCGGATTGCCTAATTATAGGATCTTTATAAATAACGTGTATCAAGTCTTCGTAGACACATGAAGGGCATCCGATTTTAAAACGATTCCATACGATGCAACACTTTTGTAGCTTCACCGACGACGAATATTTATAGACTACTGTTTAAAACCCGCCATGGGATCACATCTACACTATTTGATTACCTTCAAAAATAACAAATATTGTAATAATATATGGGTGCCAAGTTTTGCATAACTTTACAGGAATATTGAGTCATAAAAGATTGAGTTTTAAAAAATATTTTAAAAAGCCGTGGGCGTTTTCTGCGGTTTTTAAAATGGACACTTTGCAATCATTTTTGGAAGGAGACATTTAAGAAGTTTGCATGAAGAGGCCGGGCTGTTTTTAGTAGAAGATAAATCAGAATTGACCTTACCGCGTCAGATAAAATGATTCTCATTTTTGCGAAATTATGGACCGCCTGCTTCCTACGTTTACTACGTGAAACATTGCAATGAAAAGCGGCTTTTCAATTTCTTAAAGATTTAAAAAAATGTATCTAAATTGATCCAACTAATTTGTTTCAGTTTCCTTTCAAATTCGTTTACAAAAAGAAGTAATTAGCTTTAATTTATATGCGATAACATTATGTATCACAAAAATGGGCCTGATTTTCCACGGCAATCGTTGTTAGACGTGATAGTAAAAGTAAATATTCCGAACATGACGCGTGTATATTTTTTCCAATTAGAAAAAGGGATGTTCGACAGACTCATTAAACGTTAGCAAGATATAAAAGTCGAGGCGTCTGTTAACTGCTCAAAGCCGGATCACAAAATGCCAAGGGAAAATTAACCCCAGTTGCAAAAAATCTACATCGTACCGGTTGGAACCGCTTTACCTTCGTGCTTTCGTGAATGGCTAGATTGTATTGATGGATGGGGATGAAAAACAAATTGTTTTTCTTTGTCATAAATACAAATGGATCAATCGAGAACACCATTTTCTCTGAAACGTCTGTTTCACATTCACGGACAAGTCGAGCGATGTGCGGGAAATAATGGAAAGTAGGGGTGACATCAGAGTTTTCAATCATCCGACGTTTTAGAATGCTGTCGAGAAAATAAAATAAAATCTTGCAATACTAGTAGCAAAGGGTTGAGTAACTGAAGCTACGATATCAGCGATATCGTGGCTACAATTATGATTAAGCCACGATTTGGTTCATAATACAAAATAGCGCGTGACCTGCACGTGTCTGTAAATAGTTACGAATTCACTGAAATACAAAACATAAATATTTACCGCGATACAACAATGTTCACATCCATTTTAAAAGGCAAAATTAATATTGTAATACGGCATATTATAAAAGTATTAAGGATGTTGGTATCAACAATCCATGTCAATACGTAGATTAATTATTTCTAACTTCGTTTCTTTCGGTGCCGTACAAATTAAAATATATAAAGAAATCAATTGCCGTGTGCGGTGTTTGGAGGAGACTGACAATATTTATGTATAGGCCAAATCATACGCAATTTTAATTATATAAAATAAAATAATAATTTTTCAGAATTCTCTAACCGTGTTATAAAGATAGGCCTTATGTTAGGTAAGATAACGGTATTGTAATTTTACATATATAAATATAAAAACCTTGAGTTTAGATCACCAAATCTAATTTAATTAAGAAAAATAGGATTAATTTTAACGTATAATCCATCGTTTAGAATGTACCCCATTTCAAAGTCTCTCTGTTAACTCGAAAATTGATTCCTTTAAGTATTTTATTTTATGGAACTTTTACTGAGTACTCACAGAATTACAGTAACAAAATAACAGTTAGAGTAAAAGATTATATAAATACCGGTGTCGACACATCTTTAATACTCTTTTCTGTCTCCGAACCTTTAATGTCTCGAGTCAATTAAGACATCGGGGGTTAATTGTATGTAAACTGAAGATGAATTCTGGCTTAACGTGAAACGCCATTAATGAGTCGCGGAGGTAGGGTCGAACAAAACCAAGGCAGTGAGTATTGGTGCGCGAATTGAAGACTGCGCGGGGCCGCGGGCGCGGCGCAGAAAGGTCGGCAAACAGCTCGGCGAGCGGAGGGAAGCGGCATTAATTAAATGGCAACAAGATTATCCGGCGCACCCAGCCATTTATTCCGGTATCCCTCCTGCTAACGCATGTAAATACTGGCGGGGGCTTGCCGTGGGCCAATCAGCGGCTTGACGCGGGGTATCGTGGGCCGCCGACTAATTAGGTTAAAATATTTGAAAAAAGAACAAGTGTTGCATTATAATGAATTTAGTAAAATAAAAAAGATAAGTGTCTCCTACGGCATTGTGCTGAATCTAGAAATGATACTACTTACTACAAGGGATATTTCTCTTACAATAGCTGATATAAAAAAAAATCCTTCGTTGTTTTTTTTTGTATATTCATAAACAAGTAATGCGTTTCCAGAGATCAATATGCCATCCTAAAACCCGCTAGACAAAGAAAAGTGGGAGACGTTCGAGGAGGCCTTCATCCAGCAAATGACCAAAAACGTGTGTACAATTAATGTCTACTTGAAATTATGGAATTTAAAGAATGGAAATTGTGCAATTTTTGCGGGGGAGGAAGTAAAAAAAAACATTGGCTTGAGTTAAATAATAAGAAGATCCAGAACTGTGCCGCAATTTTAATTCAAAGCAGTATTTTTTGTAGTCTTGCTAAAATATGTGTGCGGGTTATAATTTTGAGTGTGTGGGAAATCGAAAGAAAACATGTATCTACGAATGTAGGTAGTTCAATGCAAAAATGTAATCTGATTAATTAAATGAAAATTTCAGAAAAGAAAAAATGCCAGCACAATTAACACAACTTCAAAAGTATCGAATTATTTAAAACGCCGATTCAGTTCGGCTAGCCAATCAGTACATTTGTAACTCGAGCCGCGTGACTTGGTTTAACCAATCAGCGCTTAGGCGAGCATTATTGTTCAGCTGAAAAGCAGCCAGTCCGCAAATTACCAACCCCGACGGGAACAGGGCGGTTTGGGGCCGACGGGGAACGCGTTCCGAATAAATTGCAAATTAAAATCATCATTAGCGGTGTACTTGAGAATGGAGAACCATTCAGATAAGAGAGGGCAGAATTCTGCCTGAAGGGGTATTATTGTGAAACGGATCAACAACTTTAAAAAAATATTTATCCTTAAATAAGACCCAAATAGAATTGTGCAGAAATTTCAAAAGTTACAAAGGTAGGTAACCTGGGCGCACATCGGTTGAAAAATGACCTGGCCTGTAGGCCCTCATTATGACGTCAAGGACATTACAATGAGAAGTATTCCTACAAATGACAATGCCTACAATTCTGGATACCTGTGCAGTTTTATGGCACGCACGCGTGCAGGATCGCAGATTAAAATGGAATTTTTAATTTTATCAAAGTGAAAATGTACATGGAACTTAAAATGCGTTTCCTGAAAAATCATTGTTCAAAACAACTCCCATTATAACTCAAAAACTAATTAATCAAAGCCTATTTTTAATTTCACGAATCAAAGCCTATTTTATTTGTAATAAGTTCATCTATTAGAATTTTAACGATACAAATTTTTTTTTAGTTCTGAATGGCAAAAAAATTTATGCTTAAAATGCCGCCATATTGTCTAATGTGATTTTTTTTAATGATCATAGTTCGGATTATAATAACGATAACATTTCCGAATATTTTTTAGTTTCTATAGTGCTCCCTTGATATGCCATTGATTTATAGAGCCTATACATATATTTCATCGAAAATAATTTTTGATTTGTAGTTTAACAATAAATATGGTGTAGAAGCTAGAAAATTTAAAACCGTTCGTGTTTTACTCAAAAATATCTGAAATCACTCATTTTTTACCGTTTAAATGAGAATACCCCCTTAATAGGTAATAGGAAAAAACTTATAAAAGAGATGTTATATTTTTTTATGTAAATAAATTCATTTATTCAAAATATATTTAAATAAATTCGAGATGCAGTTTTATTGTTAGAGGTACGGAGAACGGTATACACTCCCAGATGCGTTGAGGGAAGTGACAGCTACGAGACTGCAGTAGGCGGGATATGACAGAGTCCCGTAACACGCAAAAACTCCTCATAAACAACACATTGAAGATCGAGAATAAGAACACGCCAATGAAAAATGGTTTCCGACAGGATTAAACAGTCGCACAACCGACAAGAATGGTAACTCTTCTTTCATCAAAATGTGACGTCGTCTGACGAAATTCGAGGGTGAGGTGACATTATTTTAGTAGAGTGCGATAGCAAAATTTGGAGTGCATGTCAATATAACACATACTTATACAGCAGGGAGGGGGTAGGATGGCCATGGGAATGGTTTTATGAAAATGCCTAAATAGCAGCTGTGCTAATTTGGTTAAGACCGGCTAAAGAACGTAGGATTATATAGAGGACAATATTCAGTGTTACATCAATATTCTTAATGTTTTCGCACTGCGCTAATTTCCTGTGTTATGAAAGTAGTACTACTCAATGGTCTCCTGGAAGGAGGACCAGTTAAGATATTAGACAAGTGTAGTATTATATTTGTATAATATTACATAAATTATAAATCGTATGCTTTTGTAGTTCATTTGAGTATGTAAGGCTAAATCTATCCATGTATTCTTTCCCTAAATTTCAGATTTATGAATACACTCTAGTCCAAATAAATTAATCGTATTTGATGACGTCACATTAGTAAAGGCAATTCTGGACACCCCCGCGTAGCGTATGCGACTCTGGCGCGCTACCTCTAGTAATATAATTAGTACCTACCTACATGTATAAACTTAATACTGTGTAGGGGAATTATTGATTTGGAGCCAATAACCGCTTTAAATTACGGTGTAAGAGACCGATAATATTTAACCAGCTCGAGCCCCGTATTATATTGATCAAAAAGCCGCACATTTCATAGAATGTATAGAAATACACGGATAGTATCAAAAAACCGCACAATTCACAAAAATGTATAGAAATACACAGATAGTATTTCGGAATTGTATATGATATTATAGCTAAATAATCTTCACGATATAGTTACGTGATTATATTGATAGTTACGTGGTTACATAGTCGTAAATTACTCCATTATAAGATACCATGAGCAAAATGTCAGTACCATGTATAGATTAGATCAGGAGT